>LPNX010062511.1:0-22512 GCA_001517045.1 Pseudotsuga menziesii | reverse complement strand
GTTAGGAGTTAGCCTAAACGGAGGAGCTAGGAGTAGGTGACAGTACCTAGCTCTGTGCTTGCCCCCAAGGTCACACCTCTCCCACTTTCCTAGGTGAGGAGACAGCGTTCGAAAGATTTTTGCTGCAGGTGTGCAATCGGCGGACAACACTATTCTTTACTGCTGTTATTTTCCTATACATCATTATTGTTTTGTTTCATCAATTATAACATTGTTATTGTACATGGGATTTGGTAAATCATCTCAAGGACCAACTTTAACAGAGTGACTAGTGGAGTGTTAAAGTTGAAAGAGATGAAAATTATGTTTGAATTTATTGCAGCAGTACTATTCTGAATCTAACTTTGTTTTAATTCTGTTTATATATTAAAGTATAATTTTTATGTCAAATCTTAACCTAACCTTAAACTTTAACAAAAGAAAGGCTATCACTTTTAAGCTTTTTTACGGGATTCACTATTCATGTGTGTATTGTTAATTAACACTATTGTTTTTATTTTTCTTACATTTAGGTTTCAAAATTACATGTACATGCTTATTTGGATTTCTCGTTAGTGGTAAAACGAGTGTTGTAGACTTTGGAATCAGCAATAAATCGTCAAGGGTTAGAAATTGTTGAGTTAGGAAAACTTTGGCAAAAAATTGTAAAACTCAGTGAAAAGTTGCTTAGCAATAAAAATGCATAAAATTTCATATCTATCCAACTAAAATAGAATATTCACTTAAAATAAGATTAGCAATCTGAATGAATGGTCTCCCTCCTTGACACTAAATAAGCAACCACAAAAGTGCAAAATGAGGCATAAAATGTCTCTTAAGTGAGAAATTTGTTTAAATGCCTATTTGATAAAAATTTCAAAACCGTAAAAATAAGGATCTTTAAAGCTCATTAATTGTTTTGTGATTGACTCACCAATTAATAGGTGAGTTCTGGAACACTGGTAACACCATATCAAATACAGTATGTTCACATGTAGACTATAGAGGTTATAAGGTAAAATCCCCCTGCCCCCCCCCCCCAACCCCCTGTGCCCCTCATTTTTGGTGGGAATTTGAAACAAAATGAGTTTAGCTTCAGTGTTTTCATTGTCTTAAACGTCAGCAGAGTTGCAGACTTTCTCCCCTTCATTACATATGCACATTATCTGTATCCCTATTTTAACGATGAAATCTGAGGTATGTTTACTATGAAAATGACATATAAAGCTATCACATCAACACTCTGGTGCAAAGACTGTGTTTTCCTTGAAAGAAAATTACCTGATGAAGTGAGTTTTATCGATACCGAAGGTGTTTGCCAAACCTGTCTTTGTAAATTGTTATTTTGCTTCCAGATTTTGGCCTTTGTACTGACAGGAAACTTGTTTTCTAAGGTGGCCAGGCTGTTCAATGAAGCTGCTCAAATGTCCCCAGAGGATGGTGATGTTCATACAGTTCTAGGTGTTTTGTATAATTTATCTCGAGAATATGATAAAGCAATTCGTGCTTTCCAGACTGCACTTAAGCTTAAACCTCGTGATTACTCTTTATGGAACAAACTGGGTGCTACACAGGCAAACAGTGCTCAAAGTGCTGATGCAATCTATGCATATCAACAGGTATCGGTGTCTTTGAATTTACGTTATCACTAAAAGTATTTCTCCAACTAGATGTAAATGGTAGTGGATTTTATTGAGTTGCTAGTGGTTAGGCTTTTACATTGGAGTAATATGGATGCAGCATGCCTAGATTTTCCTACATATTGAATCAACTTCATTTTTTCTGACTTTCTAATCTGAACAGAGTAATTTTTTTCCCCTAAAATTCATGAGATTAGAGCGGATACTATATATATATATATCATGAGAACAATTGTTGCTACTGATGAATTTTTTTTGACCCACAAGTATTTGACAAAAACATAAATATTAAATAACTAGGGGTATCCTAAAATTGAGATCAAGAAGCAGCAGTTTACTAGGATATTGTATCATCATCCTAATCACAACAGACATTGCAATGACTAGTGACCTATCATCATCAACATTTCTTTAAACAAATCAGATACTTTAATTACATTCCAAAGAAAGAATTTCAATACGGCTTGGAGTCAATATCAAAGGCATACTTAGTCATAATCAAAGACATTCCATTTGAGATTCTGATCAACAAACACTCCCAGAGACAATCGACCTACTCACACGTTGTCTTTTCCTACGTGGTGCGCCCTCTTCTTCATGTTCATGTTGTTAGCGTGTGGTATTGTGTCATGGTATTGGCACATGATTTTGGCCTAAGTTGAAGGAAATGTGGCCCCCTCCCTGTCCCTGGCCCATTTACGTACTAAAATGTGAAAACGCGTCCTAAAAGCATGGAGACATGTTTTTGTACGTACGGATACATTTACCACAATGGAACACATTTTACACATAGAGAAATGTGCTTTTAGTACAACCGTGTTCCATATGAACCTGTTTCCAAAAACTATCACCTTGCTCATAAAATGTGTGGAATTTGGGAACTAAAACCACAGGTTGGGTTTTTGGCAGGGTTATTAGAACCGATCGGTTTGGTTTAGTAGTCATTGGTAAATATTAAATGGTAGTATTAAATTCTTAAAGTAAAAGTGCATTCTTCTTTTCTTTCATTTTTTATCATTTTCCGTTTACTTGAATTTTTTAATGGTACCATTAATTGTTTCAGGATGTTTGAGAGTGGTTTCAACCTCATTGGACTTCATATGAAAAAAGTAGAATTTTAGATCCCATTCAGAATTCAACAGACTTAATAGTTTTTAGGATTTCAAGATTGCAAAGTTTCTACTGGATTTTATCATGTCTAAGGGTATGGGATTGGCATTTAATCGAGCATGCCAACCCCTCTGTGTTCCTTGATGTTGGTGGTGTTGATTGTTGAACTCCAATGTCATGACCTTAATAAAAATGTACTCTTCACTCAAGCAAAATCACTTATTAAGCATGGGAAGGTTTTTCTACCTTATTTTAAGGATTGGATTAGGAAGTTTCATCAAAACTGTAGGGTGTTGACTAATGTCAGAGTATCAACTTTGAGATTCGAGTTAGAGGCAAGGGACAGGGCATAGAAGAGGGAGGCATAGGGTGCTATTGATGAATAGGATTGCAATATAGGAAATGAATTGTCGACACATTATATGTAACTATGCCACCTATTCAAGAAAAAAACATTTTGCCGCCTATTTGAAGTTATGTCTCTAAGCTAGAAAACCTCGAGTGTGATAATCGCAATGATTTGGGGCTGTTGATGATGGTAAACACTCCCTTTCATTTCCTGACGGCTGCAAAGACTAAGATGTTAAAAAATCAGCACTTTAATAGGGTAAAAAATGGCATGCTGATATTTTCCCCTATTTGTCAATTTTTGCCAATGTCTGCCGATTTTTTGTTGTTTTTTGCTGGTCAATTGTTTTTTGAAATTTCGTGATTTTTTGGGGTTGATTTTTTCATTTCAGGGTTTATATTGTGAAAACTTGCAATACCACCGATTTTTCGGCGATTTTATCAACTATTCTTTAAATCACTAAAAAACTTAGAAAAATGTTAGATCTAAAATTCAGAATTTTTTAAAGTGATTTTTTAGCATATAAAGCCCTCAAAAGGATGATAAAATTAAGTCTATTTAGGGCTCGTCTACTTCTATATTATATGCAATTAAACAATGAGTAAAAAACAAAAGTAAAAGTGGAATCTTAGCCTAGAAACGACATAAAACTAGAATCTAAGCTAGGCAAAATTTTGAGAAAAAATCCTAAAAATTTACGTTTTGGTTCTATGATTTTTTCTCCGTTTAAAAAAAAAATAAAACAAGAGAAAGGAAATAATTTTGGGTTTTTGGCTGTGGCGTTGGAGATCCATAGAGTAGTGCCTTCAACCCTTGGGCAAATGGAGTCCTAGGTTGCCTTCTTGAAAAACCGTGGGTGTATGTGCTTAACCGAAACCCTTGCAAGAGCATGCCAAATTCCTAACCCAAGCAAATTCAAAGCAGCTTGCGAATTTTATCAAGGAAGGGTAGCATCTAACCTTACACCTTCAACCTATCTATTTAGTTCACCCTTAGCCGATGCAAGATGGGTACCCTTCCCATAGATGTCAAATACCTCAATCAACCTACAAAATTAAAGCATGATAAATCAATAGAGTAGCACTACCCTTCTTATGGACTAGATAAATAAATTCTTCTATGCCAAAATAAACAAGCTTTCCTCAAATTGTTGTCACTAAGAAGTTGAAATTCATGTGAAGAAAAGCCCAAGGGAACAAGAGCAAAGAGTGCAAAGATGATGGTATTATTCTCCATTCACAACAACAAATGACAATTAGAAGTGAACTCTCCTATATAGGAAAAAAGCTCAACGTCTTCTACAACAAAATAATAATAGATCCATCTTAGGGACTCTCTAAGGTAGAGCCAAAAAATTTAAAATATGCTCATCCTCTTAACAAACTTCTCAAAGAGAGAAGGCACCCCATTATTCATGGTCAATAAATGAGCAAATGGTACAATACAAAGGCCCCAAAACCTATGACGTTGTCCTCAAATGATCCAAAAAGGCATGCACGGCAAAATTACGGTGTTGCACTTTAAACAACAGTTCCAGATTTTCTAACTTTTTCAGCCTTTATCAGATTTTCTATTATAACCACTTTTTGGAAATCCCACGGCCATTATGCATCCAACAGGTGTTGAGATGGCTCAATTTTGGGCACTTTGCCAAAATGTAATTGCTCTTGAAGTTAGGACACCCCCTCAAGTGCACTAGGAACATCACCAAATGTAGCGCTCCAAGTGTAGGTGTCTAATGATCATCTAACATACCAATCAAGTCATAGCATGTGGTGTAAATAAAATCACTCTAGTGTAATCAAGTTAACCATCATCAAAACTTAGGAAAATGTTAATTTAATATGACAATAATACACAAGATGTATGTTACGAATACACTTTTTTGTACAACTCAATGATTATAATTGCTTAACTCGACGGTGTTGAGATTGCTCAATTCTAGGCACTTTGCCAAAAGATAACTGCTCTTGAAGTTAGGACACCTCCTCAAGTGTGCTAGGAACATTACCAAATGTAGTGCTCCAAGTATAAAGTATCTAATGATCATGCAACATACCAAAAATCACTATAGTGTAATCAAGTTAATCATCATAAAAAAATAGGCAAATGTTGATTTAATATGACAATAATATTATAATACATCATATATATGTGATAGATACACTTTTTCTAACAACTCTGATTATAATTATTTAACTCGTCTAGTCTAACATCAGTGTGACCCTTAGATCCCCTTTACATGTGAGAGTTCTAAGCCAACATGCATAGTTTAGCTACCTAAGTCAAATGAGGGTACATGAGGTGAAGCACACACATAGGGAAGAAAGTGGGGTCTTTGTGAAATAACCATCATAGAAATATATGAGTGTTGGTTTATCCTTAACTTTCAAGAGTTAGGATTTGTTAGATGTTTCTTCCATATGTGTGCCTAGGAAGTGTTGTCATGGGTCATCCATCCTTGCGCCTTCATATAGCGATCCCTTTATTTCATTTTTTCTTTGATATTTCATTCCTTTGTATTTCATTTAGCCCTTTTATTGGCTTAGTCTCTTTTCTTTAGATGTGTCTTTGATAACTTGGGACAAGGGAATCTAGCTTTTGCAATGGGAAGTATCTACCATGATCTTTTCCATTTTTTTTTTTGCATTTAATCTATTAGAAAATCCTTTTTAGAGAGTACAAGACTCTTTTAGATTTATTTGAGGCATTCATACATTGGAATAGTAATGATACCATATATTATTACTAATGAGTCATGACGTATCATTCACAAAGGGGAATAATGGATGGGATGGGTGAATTGGTTAGAGAAATGAAAAATAGCTAGGTAGAAAGTGATGAAATGGATGAAATCACTTCACTTAGTTCACCAAGGTACAAAATCAACCTTTGTATTAATACACATATTAAGATAGAAGAATAACACTAAGGTTAGAGTAAGATATGAGCAATAGTTTAAGTATACGAGTCATTATAGAAGCATGCATGTAACATCTCATGCTAGCATACCATCATATCACAAAACATGCTAATAGTAAATGAGGGCTAAAGATATCACATCACTAGAGGATCGAGCACTATCTCTAACTAGGTACATCAAGGCACATGGGCAGTCTAATATATGTTGAAGGACCTCTGACCAACAATCTATGGGGAAGCCACATATCTCATCTTAGAAATCTTTGATCACAAGTCACCCCTACTGAAATAGGGGTAATAGGTTGCACTCTTCAACTAAGGCTTGTGCCATCCTAGTGCGGATTCCACTTTTTGGAAGACACTGGCACCATTTTCCTATTTACATCATCTTTTAACATAATGGATTAAAGGTGGTTATTTTCCCTAGTAAATGGGGTCACTTATATTTTGGCCGATCATGATAAGGACAAAACCTATATGCAATTTATGTCATGAGGGATGTGTCTCCTAGTTTTGCATGGTTTGTCTTCATTAAATTAAATATCTTACAAGAGTAATAAGGTTTGACATGGATCTTTTCAACGATTTTTCTCAAACAATTTATAGTGCACATGAAACCATGTACTCTACATATGGGTTTGATTCATTGTGTTAAACCCTTAATCGGAGTATGACTTCATTAGTTTTGCGTTTCAAGTTTTTTGGAGAAGTACATGTGCCCATATTCTAGTATATTGTCTATATGATCCTTCCAGTACAAATTCTTTCTTTGATGGAGTTTCTATTCACGACCTGCTAAGAATTAATTCCACTACTTTTACTAAAGATTCTTCTATGGATGATCCTCAACCTATTACAATGGATCTTTCTCTATCATAGTTTGATGTACTTCCTCTTATTGATGTACCTTCGATAGAGATTTCCTCTTATTGTTGTTGAACCTTAAGGACTTTTGTTACAATGCAAATTTGGCTATGCATTTTTCCTACTAGGCCTTACCTATTAGAGGATGTGATTATGTCATTATTGAACGTACCACATTTGGAGATGTTCTTTATGTGCCAAGAATTAGTGGTTTAAGTGGTGATGTGAGACCTAATTAAGAGCAATTGGTTCATAGTGACATTTGTGGGCTTATGACCACTTGTTCTAGTGGAGGAGCTAAGTACATCTTCACCTTCCTTGATTCATTTTTGTGCCGAGAAGGCGCATTTCTACAACCCGAGTGAAGGGAGAAGTGTCTGTTGTCCCATAAAAATAAAAGTAAAATAAAAATAAAAAATAATAATGAATGCATCAGTGTGTTGTAGCATGGTGGTGAGAGGGATGTGTGTTGTAGTTTAGTGGTGAAAGGTTTGAAAATTTGATCCCTCTCGGTGCTTTGTAGAACCGGAATTAGATGGCTTTATACTAGTATATTCACAAATTCATAGGAGTTGCCCCACTATTATTTGTAGTTGATTCTACGGATGATTCTCGGCATATTGCAATGGGTCTTTCTTCTATACCTCTATTGGAAGCCATTTTAACTAACTTGTCGAACACTACTAGTGTGGGAGATATGGCATTCAAGGGGATTATCGACCTAGCTCATATTTGACATTATTGAGGGATGTAGCTTGTAATGGAATGTTCTCTCTCCACAATCCCCTATTCAAGTTAAGGGAAGATGTTGAATGCAAGAGTGTAATCGTCATTTTCAAACATGTTCAATGTTGTATTGAGTTGGGTATTCATAAGCTCATTCTTAGAGTCTCATTTGTACTTTGAGTATGGTTGACCTTTATCGATTTAGGAATTCACATAAACCCGCTCCTATTTTTAGCTACAATTGTCCCTATTTTGAGCTGAGTATCCATACAGTCAGTCACCTTTGTATTTTAGCCATGACCAACGTATATTGAGTTGGATATCCATAAACCCACTCTCATTTGTATTTCATCATTCTCCTTTGTGACTTTCTATTTAACTTAAGGGGGTGTGTTGAGAATTGTCTTCACATTTGGCCATGGCCAACCCTATTGTAATCATTGTTATATTGTGTTTCTAGGTTGGGCTAAGGCCAACATAGTTCAAACACTCATTATATTGTAATTATAGGTTTCATTAAGGCTGACCTGGTCATCTTCATGTTGGCCCATTACCCCTCCTTGGGGAAGCGCCCTACATAGTTGAGTTGTATAAATGCACCACAACTCTCTCATTTGTAAGTCATCTTGTGAACCATTGTTTCTAATAAAAGGTTTCGAAGTGTAAACCTATGAGCAGTGAGCACCATATCTAGTGCTGTTTTCTCTTTTTCTATTGCTCATTTCTCTCTGTTTAGCACATTTGGTATTTCTCTCACCAGAGAACCTATGGAGTATGGACAGCTTTAGCACACTTCTTTAGTTCCTGTTTTTCCCTTTTAGTTTGGGCTTGTTATTGATGCATTTAATACTATCTAGTCTCTTGTGATATAAACAAATTAATAAAAATTGGGGATTGTTCATTGTGAGCTGAAACTGAGTAATTCTTAAAAATTAACATTCTCAATCAATGCCACTTTATTTTAGAGTAGAAATTCACCTTTTTCCATTTTATACACGTATCCATGGATATTGGGAGCATTACAAGGAAATTTATAACAAAGTTTGACGTGAGAAGACATCTGGGTACATCAATTTGATGAAATCACGGGATGTTCTTGTCTGCACAACATTATTGTTTTCCCTTGGTTTTATCTATTGCTCTTGAGAGGCATCAACATTGTACAAAGGATGTGCAGCTCTGCTTGAGACCATGCAATAAGAGCAAGCAAGCAATGGCAGACCTTTGTTAGGAAATAGAAATTGTTTAGTGGACAGTTTTTTGAGTTTTTGTGTGAAGATCTTAGGAAAATTTGTCCATCAAGGTCTTTCTCTAGAAAAGAAATGATCATAGCATAAATTTTTTCAACACTTCTTTTCGAAGCTTAAAGGCCGTGTCAATGGTCAAGGGTATCTTCAGGAGATTATTGGAAAAAGAAGAGCATGTTCCTTATGTTCTTTCCTAGTTCTTTATGCTTGTGGTGACAATAAACTTTCTGGTTTCTAGGTTCTCAATTTGCTTACAATTTGTGTGGTCACAGGCCCTTGACTTGAAACCTAACTATGTTCGTGCATGGGCAAATATGGGTATCAGCTTTGCTAACCAGGTATGAGTTTTTTTTATTTTTCAAAATTATGCCATCATCATATTTAGATACATATTTCATTAGCTAGAAGCGAAAATGAAAATCTGCAATCCATGCCCATCCCGACTAGGAAGAGAGGAGCTATCTTTGCATAGCGTTGAGAACTGCTTTTCATTCAAATAGTTTACTGAATTTTCATTTGAAGCATGCCATTGAATTAATATAAAACATTTCTCTAATGAAGTCTGAATATACGCATGCACATGCACATGAAGAATTAACGAAACTTGGTAGATATCTATTGGGGTTCTCTGACATAACAGAGTGGTGGAAGACTAGACAGCAACCCTCATAATTGAATTCTACATTGTCATATTTGATTGCCTTATTTACAGGATGCAATTATGCATGAAAAGTTGAAAACATAGATTGCAGCAACTGTTTACTTCAAAGAAATTTGGTTCATAATAACATTTTTCATGGTTCAATATTTTCAGGGACGCTATGAAGAGTCTATCTGCTACTATGTAAGGGCATTAGTGATGAACCCAAAGGCTGAAAATGCTTGGCAGTATTTACGGATTTCTCTTAGGTAAGTGATGAAGGTTGCCACCTCATATGGTATGGTCCATCTGTTTACAATCCCATCCTATTGAAACAATAGTCAAGATTTTAGCCGTCATTTGGTGTTTAAAATGTATAGATTGTATGTCTTTTTAGTCTACATCTAAATGACACCTTTTCTTCTTGATTTTGTTGAGGCTGTCCATAATATATATTATGTGTCTAATTAAAATGTGTTTCCTTATCTCCAGTTGTAGTAGACACGTTGGGAGAAAAAGAGCGTATGATTTGGCAAAAAATAAAATATAGGATGAAAAGGGAAAGTAATGGCTTACATATATACATGACACATACAAACAAACAAAAATACAGAAAATGCTAACACACATGCACATGAACACACTGGTGTATACACATTCAGCATTTGCTACTATAACATTCTATTATTAATATCCATTTAAGATTATTTCTTAGTCCATACCATGCCTGTTTTTATTGTGCATGCATTAGTTTTTAATTATATTCTATCTAATAATATTAGTCTACGAATAGTTTGGAATAAGTTATTCACATTACAAATTTCTAGAAGTTCACAAGGGTCCCTACTTGCTTAATTTTTCCTTTGTTGTCAACCTTCAGTAGAAGCTGTAAAAATTTAATGATATATAAATTATAAAATATAACATGTGCCAACAAGGCCTCGGTGTCTCCTTATCTCCAGTTGTAGTATACACGATGGGAGAAAAAGAGAGTATGATTTGGCAAAAAATGAAAAATAGGATGAAAGGGAAAAGTAATAGCTTACATATATACGTGACACATACAAACAAACAAACAAACCAAAATACAGAAAATACTACTCACACACATGCACATGAACACACAGGTGTATACACATTCGCCATTTGCTTTTATAACATTATATTATTAATATCCATTTAAGATTATTTCTTATTCTATACCATGCCTGGTTTTATTGTATACGCTTTAATTTCTAATTATATTCTATCCAATGATATTAGTCTACCAATAGTTTGGAAAATGTTATTCACATTACAAGTTTCTAGAAGTTCACAAGGGTCCCTACTTGCTTAACTTTTCCTTTGTTGTCAATCTTCAGTAGAAGCTGTAAAAATTTAATGATATATAACTTTAAATTATAAAATATAACATGTGCCAAGCAGGCCTCGGTTCACTGGTGAGGTCGATGGAGTATTTAACTGTTCACCAGGTTTTTGTTTTCACTATGGTCCATGTAAAAAGTGGGAGGAGGCTAAGTGCAAGTCCTGGGAAATTTTTGTGGAATAGATACACCTCAGACAATGCACTTAAGCCAGAGGAAGACCATGTTGGGCAGTGCAGCCCTGAACTCAGGGTGTTTCTAAAAGAAACTTCCAAAAGAAAAGGAAATTTTGTATATAAAGCCAGAAGAGAATGGCTGGAGCATGCGGAAGATTTGGCCTCTCTAAGTGCCCTAGTGAATTGAACTGGCAGTTTGGTGCTCACGCCTTCAAATCCCTGTGATCTGCTGATATCTCCTCAGAATGAGCACACGGAGAAATGGGAACCACACAATGCAATGGAATGACCCCGCTGAAGAAGAAGCTGACATGCGGGAGATAAACTAGAATTCAGAGACCTAGTGAATACTTTGGGGTATCCAACTAAATTCCTAGCTGCAAAACGTGAACCTGCAAATCAGTAATCCTTCTGAGTGTGCTGGATCCTGAACACTAATTTATATGGTGAATGCTGTTGATAAACCTGGATGGTCTATCCTAAAGAGACTAGGACAGATATCTCACCGCCTAACCCTCGCTAGCCGAAGACCTTGTCTTCAACCCCAACTGCTGCGGCTGCACACGATGTTGTTGCTCAAAGCTCCAAATTAATCAACAATAATCATAGATATCTTCTTTGGTCCATAACCCTTCTTAAATAGCATAGCATGTACTTTTAGGGTTTGCATGTCACTTCTAGGGTTTGTGCTTTACTTTTGCATGCATGTAATTCTAATTTCTTGTTGACTTTAAGATTGAAGAAATAAAGCTTGCATGCTTTGCATGCTTTATGATAATAACCCTGATGGCCCTCTTTACTATATTGATGACTTAATAATACTGAATAATTCTTCTAATATGCTCCCGGTATTAAATGTCATTCAATTCCCTATTTATCAAAACAGAACATTATAATCCTCTCTCGCCAAAGATTGCTTGTCCTCGAGCAATGCCAACTCAAATCCACAATCAATCAACTGAACCAACTGAATCCGGGGATGATCCCAAGGTCCCAAATTATCTTAGGAGATTTGTAGCACTCTTTGCTCAAAGCACTGCACTCCACGGTACCATCAAAAAATGTCCCATAGAAGCCTCCTATAAGTAGAGTGACTAACCATGGTGTAAACGAGGTACCATCACAAGGGACCTCCTGAAAGCATCCTCTAGCAATCAGTAAACTGCCACTCACTGTAATCCCAGGGTCCCAAATCAATCTAAGAATTGTTGAGGTCAAAATGCATCCACCGCTATCTTGCGTAGTATTGACACAAGGAACATCATGTAGACTCCCATGCAACCCCATCAGTAAACACTGTATCCATCCCTCATAAGGTCTCCCACCTAGATCCCAATGAAAACTTGTGCATCTTTCATCCCAAATATCTGAAGGCTCTTGTGGGACTATACCCTTCGCTAGGAATGTCTTCCCAGGAATCACCCACTCAATAGGAAACCAACTCTTAATCTCTCTCCAATCCAACCCTCGAAAAGGACCTCGTCCATAAGCACCATCACAAGGAGTAATGCTACCAAGTTGACATTCTGCCCTTCTGATTTCAACTGGAATGCTCATATATTGCTGCCCAATTTCTCGATCCGGGCTAACCTGTAAAAACCATCCTCCATTATGCAAATGTGGACTCAAGCTACTGCAAGCCTTGTTTATGTACTCCTGAAGAGGATTGCTTTGAAATGCAATATTATGTTTCTTCTGCTGCCCCATCAAGTAATCCAACTGCTCTTCAATACTAGAAAGCCTGATCGCTGACTTCAGTACATACAACTCGAAGATCTTGGTCCTCTTTTTCATTGCTATAAAGCTTTCTTTAACACGTTCAATCTTCTTTCAGTGACTATCATCTGGAAGTTCTATCTCATGTATGTATAAACTCTCCCTAACCTCCATGTGTGACTGCGCACTGTCTTGACTGTTGTGCTCATTGCCTTGAACCTCGTGTATTTCGCCTGTCATAACTGTCTGGACTCCTGCTGTAGGTGATGGAGAGTGTACCAACTCCAGCTCATCACACAACTTGTCCACAATCTGACTAGTGAATGTGCTTGTGTCGCTAGACTCATAGGATGGCTCTAATGCGATCTCCTCATGCACATCCTCATCATGTACTGTTAACTCCAAATGAAGCTCACCAACAAGCTGTACTTCATGCTCATCTTTCTTCTCTCCCCCAACTATCCCTTTAAGGAGATCCTCATCCAAATCCTTGGGCTGGCTCTCGAACTTGATGGTGTAATAATCTTGAAAGGACAATGCTGCACATACCTCATCACCCAAGGCTAGATACTCTTGATATAGAGGAAAGTGTTGAAGTATTGCTAACCTCTGCAAATTTCCAGTCAAGATCCTTCTCATTGTCTTCATGTTCTCACAAGCTAGCAAAGAAAAACCTTTTTTCCTGGCATACACTTCACCAACATCATTGACATGCATTTGAATGTACAAGCATGCATCGACATGCACTTTTATTCAATTTCGTTGTGCCCACAGCTGGTAAGGATCATGCTCTGATACCACTGTAATATTCCAAAGATTGATATTCTCTAATGTTCTATTGTACTACTGACTTATACAAAGATACGAAATAACTGTGCATGCAAACTTGCCATGCAAAAATGCCCTAAAATGTAGCTGAATTAGGGCTAGGGTTTGCAGAGAGAAATTTACACTTACCACTAATATCCTGGCTGATAAGGACTCCAGAGATAGCTGCATGCAAAAAGATCCGGTTAAGTGGGCTAGTAGTGCTTCTTTCCTCCGGTGTTACCGCCCCGTTGTACCGTAAGCACCCTCCAGAATGAAGGTGACGTTTTTGTAGGAGGAGAGGTCAGATACCCTCGAAACTTTGCAGAGCTGATGGTCTTCCCCTCCTGAAGAGAATGGCCAGAACATGCAGAAGATTTGGCCTCTCTAAGTGCCCAAGCGAATTGAATTGGCAGTTTGGTGCTGATGCCCTCAAATCCCTTTGATATGTTGATAGCTCCTCAGAATGAGCACACCAAGAACTGGGAACCACACAATGCAATGGAATGACCTTGTTGAAGAAGAAGAAGCTGACATGCGTGAGATAAACTAGAAATCAGGGACCCGGTGAATACTTTGGGGTATCCAGCGAAATCCCCAGCTGCAAAATGTGAACTTGCAAATTAGTAATCCTTTTGAGTGTGCTGGATCCTGAACACTGTTGTATACGGTGAATGCTGTTGATAAACCTGGATGCTCTATTCCAAAGAGACTAGGGAAGATATCTCACTGTCGAACCCTCGCTAGCCGAAGACGCTGTCTTCAACCCCAACTGCTGCGGTTGCACATGGTGCTGCTGCTCAAATCTCCATATCAATCAACAATAATCATAGATATCTTCTTTGGTCTAATAACCCTTCTTAAATAGCTTAGCATGTACTTTTAGGGTTTGCATGTCACTTTTAGGGTTTGTGCTTTACTTTTGCATGCATGCAATTCTAATTTTTTGTTGACTTTAAGACAGAAGAAATAAAGCTTGCATGCTCTGCATGCTTTATGATAATAACCTTGATGGCCCTCTTTATTATACCGATGACTTAATAATATTGCATAATTGTTCTAATATGCTCTCGGTATTAAATTTCCTCAGTCAATTCTGTATTTATCAAAATGGAACATAACAGGTTATTAGTAAAAATAAAAAATATACTATGTAGTTCAATATTGAGTTTTAAGGAAGTTTAATGCTATCAAAGCTTTGTTGAGCTAAATTTGAGAAACAACAACAGTATTGATAGATCAGGGGCAGATCTATTGAAGACACAAACCTAGAGTTTAGAGCTAGGGTTTATCAGGTACACTTCACTATGGTCGTACAGTTGAGAGTCGAGGATAAATTCCAGGGGGCACAGAACTTTCCTACATGGAAAGAAAGGATCATGTAGATCTTGATGTTATTAATGCAGAGGAGCACATTGATTCCACGAAGGTTGCGCCCACAGATCCAGCAGAGTTGGCAAGGTCAAGAAGTTAGATTCTAGAGCTATGTTGAGCATCTTGGATGGGGCGAAGGACCACATAGTCCCTCACCTTTCCGGGAAGAAGACAGCATTGGAAATGTGGAAGGTGTTACCAACTTTTTGTACCATAGTTGGGTTACCTGAGGAGCCGTCGGTTGACAGACTTGTTCAAAGTCTGATTCTAGTGTATCAGTTGATCCGTCTGCATGTCTAGCCAATATTGGCTAGCCATTTTTTTATTTGAATAATTTTGACCATGGCCCCGCGGGGTTTGTAATAAAATGTGCTAGTAGGGTATTTTTGAGTGGTTCGATCTCCTGAGATGTGGAATCTCAAATGAGGTATTCCAGGGATTTTTTTGCCCCTGACAATTATGCTTTGCCTTCAGTCGAGTATAATTGACGAGGTTTTCTCCCGCTTCCTCCAAAGCTAAAAGGCCTGATGTTGAATTCTGGGCCTTGGGGGTTATTAGAGCCCAACTGAGTGTTATAAACCTACTAGGCATTATTTAGGTAGATCATGGTCATGTCCTAAGTCATCTGGACATATAAAAAATTTTCGAAAAAATCTTTTTCGAACGGGGAAAGAATTATTTTTAAATTTTTAATTACTTTTCCTAAGTTTTTTGGGTTAATTTTTCCATAAATTAAATGGAAAAAACCTGTTCGTAATAAGTCGGTCATCCGGACCCCGAATTCAGTGTTTGAAGGCTTTAACCTCAAGGCAAAAATCATTCTTGATTAGCCAGCTAGCCAGAACCAACTTTCGGATCATCAGTCGGACACATAATGCCTTTTTTCTCAAAAAAGTCAGTTTTGAGTGAAAAAATGAATATTTTGGAGAAAATTAAAACTCTCCAAATTAATCCAAATTCATCAAAATAAAAGGCTAAATGATATCTCATTGGGCATTTATGATGATTGGAGTTATCATAACTCAGCTTCAGTCAGCATTAAGTGAGCAATTAATTTATTATCAGTTAGCAGACATGTCATCTCCAGCTAAAGAATGAGATGGAGAGCACTCATTGGTCCGGTGATTTGATTGAGGTGAAGACTGAAGCTTACACCATCGGTAGGCTTCCCAAACCTAGCAGAGGCTGCTTCTAGACCTAAAAGGTGGGTTTACCAACATTACAGTGCCTCCTTCAACAGCTCACGCCCCTCTCTCTCTTGGTTGCACCTTCCACATGTGTGGCTTCATCTGATGGTTGATTTCAATGTTAAGGGTTGGAGTGGGGGCGCCTTGCCTGGGTGGAGGCCTCCCCTCACTCCTAGTTCTCCGATTTAGGTCTGGCTTCTCTGTTAGGTGGCCAGGCTGGTTAGGTTATGAGGTTTGGTTTTAGGGTTTTAGCACTCTCTCATTGTATAATTAGAGGCTCTTTCAGCTCTATCAGGGTGGATGATTGATGCAAAGAACCTTTGGTGAATTATTGTAATACTTGTTGCTCTTATGCAACCATTTTGAATAAAGAAAGGCTTTGGAGGCTCATGTGGTGTGGATTCTGGATTCATGTGCTCTGATTTTATGAGGTGATACATTTTCAATCTTGCTTTTGTTTGCTAATCTGTGGGTAATTATAAATGCTTTAGAGGGCTTATCCAAGCACATAAGAGTAGATATTTGTAGTTTCAAGTTATCTAATTACTTATTTACTTTCCGAAATTTATAAAGAGCATTGTCTTATTTAGTTATATCTCAAGCGTTTTGTGATTCAGAGTAGTAAAAAGTACATGTTCTAATCCCCTGTTTTGGCAAGCATACAAGTCTTTGATTGCAGATCACTTCATTGCGCTGAGTAAAAGGATGAGCTAAGTTGCATCTACTTTTCTCGGAGTCAAGCACAAGTTTCTGGCAGCTGCATATTGATTGAGATCCAGGGTGGTTTCAGAGATTCAAAGATCCAAAGATCCAAGTGGTTCCATCTTTTACATTCACCCCTGAAAACAAAATTTTACTTTCCGGTTACTTTGATTCTCTGTTTTATAACAAGTAGATCTAAGCATTAAATCTCATCTTTATATCTCTTGTTATTGTAGATCCAAGAATTTCCTTTGTTAAAAGTTCATCTTACGAAGGTTTAGATCTAATTCTGTTTAATACTTGAAGTAATACCAAAGTCCCATCTTGTGCAAGTATTAAATTGTAATTTCATAGTGTATTGTATTGTCTAATCCACCATTTTGCAGGAAAGAAGCTTGCTGGTTTCTCATTTTTCATGACAGGTTAAGCGGGAAAGTTGGTAAAAATTTAAATAAATAAGCTGCAAAAGATCTTCCTTTGTCCCTCTTCTTAATCCCCTTTCTACAAGTTACTTTGCTTTGCCCTTTTTACCTCTTCTTCATCGCTGCCCCGTTATTGCTCTCTTTTACCTTACCTTTTCTTCTTCTTTGGACAGCGCTAGTTTCCCTAGTCTTCCTTCATTTTTTGCCTCTTTTTGCCCTAGTTTTTGAGCCTTCTTCAACCTTGTTATTGACCTTTTTGGCCACTTTTTGTTCGCTGTCCTGTTTTGTAATTTTTATGACAGCCATTTGTTTTCTCTTTCGCTGCCCCGTTTTCTTCGATTTTTATCATCCTTTAGCTTCATAGTTGGCTGCCCCATTCTTCTCTTTCTTTGGTTTTGACCCTCTCTTGGTTTTCTTGCCTTCTTTCCCTCATTTTCTTTTGTTTCAGTTCTCTTTCCTTTGCTCTTTTTGCTCTCTTCAAACTTCTTATCTTTTCCCTTTTCACAGGTTTCAGAAAGATCTCAAAGTTTCAAGTAAAAGCATTCTCCTTTTTACAAATCCTAATACTTAATAGAGTTGTTTTGCTTTTATCTGAAAAGTCCATTCAGGGATTAAAATCCTTAAGGCACATTATATAAAGTTTAATAAAGATCTTTTGTTTGAGTGGGGTTTTTAAGTCCCCACTCCCATCCTCCCCCATTTGGGGAGGATTGTGTTGTGTTCATCTTTCACATGCTTAGATTATATGTGTTTGTTTATATCATCATTTGTGTCTTATGTTTAGAATATTAATTATTAATCCATCACATCTAATGCATTGAATGAGTTGATTACTTCAAGTTCTAATTGTTTATCTTCCTAAGTAAATCAATTACTTAAATCTCTTGAATCTCACCATAAGGTGGATCAAGAGTGTTCTCTGTCGGAGAGTTTCATCAACCACTTTCATCTTAATTGTTGTGCTTGTTTAATCAATTAACTATTAAGTAAGACTCTTGAACTTGCAAAAACACAAGTCAAGAGCACTCTCTATCGGAGAGCATCCTAGGTTTGCATAATCCTTGCATTAGTCTCATCTAGATTAGCTAAGTCTCTTGAACCATTGTCATAAGATGGGGTCAAGAACGCTCTCTGTCGGAGAGTCTAATTAATCAACTTAATAAAGCTTTCAACACACATCCTTTTAATTAATTAACTCCTCTCCTCCTTGTCGGAGTATGCTCTGAACGATCCTAGTTCGGAACACCCAGAAACGGCACTGGATCTTTAAACCTTAGAAGAATAACTTAATTAAAACTTTTCCTCCATAAACCAATGCATCGGTGTTGTTTCGTTTAAATACCGAGGCATGTGGGCAAATTCCAAGTGTGGGTGCCGGGCAACCCAATCTGGGCACAAGTAGTTAAGTTATTGAACACTTACCTGTGACCCCAGACAGGTCCGTCATGTCTTCAAATGGAGCCACTGAAGGTATTTTTGGTTAGGACATCCATCTACCATAAGCAAGACCAATAAAAAACCTTTAAACCTACCAAGAGCACTTGCAAAACCTAACATTCACTGGCATCATTTTGGGATTCACATCTCTTTATACACGAAGCATCCCTGATAAGTTGACTCCATAGGCACTGGTTCTATCTTTTCGCATTATTGATAATCTGGGCCATTTGTTCATTGGATGTTTTGATTATAAGTTATATCTATGAATGCTTTATCATTTCGTGAGTTCTCAAATTATTGTCTATCTTTTAATTCTGATGATAGCAACGTGGATTGCTTTGTCTTGTGTTTAATATTCATAATATTAAATCATTTGAAATCACATTAACTCCTAAACAACACCCATCCGCATCCAAAAACACCTAAAACATAACTTAAACATTGAGCCATAGAAAACTCTTTGTTAGGGACTACCCCCCTTGGCTTCGTTAGGAGTTAGCCTAAACGGAGGAGCTAGGAGTAGGTGACAGTACCTAGCTTTGTGCTTGCCCCCAAGGTCACACCTCTCCCACTTTCTCAAGTAAGGAGACAGCTTTCAACTGATTTCTGCTGCTGGTGTGCAATCGACGGACAACAGAAGGCTTTGGAAGGAATTTACTAGAGCAAGAACAAAAATCGGAAGATGGTGTTGTAGGAAAGGTTACGCAGTACCAAGATGGCCAACGGTGAAGGAGTGGTGCCTTATCTCACAAGGATCACACAGATCAGAGACAAACTTGGAGTAGTTGGCTCGAAGACTGAGGATGAGGAGCTAGTTCGGATAGCTCTCAATGGTTTTCTAAGCCATGGGACACCTTTGTAATAGGTGTGGTGGCTTGGGAGAAGCTCCTTGACCGGGAGAGATTGTGGGATAACTTTATGGAGGAGACCCACATGGGTCAAGGTTCGGGTTCTTCTAGCAGTGCCTCACAGATTATGGATGAAGAAGCTTTAGCCCTAGCAGGGAAGATAAGGGTAAGGAAAAGAAGAAGAAAGGTGGTAAGAAGAACATTGATATGTCCAAGGTCAAATGTTTTATCTCCCACAAGCAAGGACACCTTGCCTCCCATTGCAAAGACAGGAAAAAGAAGAACAATACCTAGATGGCAGGTTCTGTGAAGGAGTTCATCAAAAACTTCGACGAGCACTTTTGTTTGATAGCTTGCATGGAAAGCACCACATGCAACAATATTTGGTACATTGACAGTGGAGCATCTTGTCATATGTGTTGATTTTTACCTATGAATTGTTCCCCTAAGTGACTTTTTCCTAAGCCACTAGGAAAAAGGGGTTTGAGTCACTTGGACTTTATATTAATGACTTGAGATGAGCATTAATTGCACTTTAGAGAATAAAGTGCACTTTAAGTGAAATATTTAAAAAGTGAGTGAAATTAATTATTTTGTGGAGAAAATGATTTTAATCACAACCACTCATTTAGACTAATCTAAGCCCTAAGATTAGATGGCTTTTCATTCACTCTAATTTTTTCACCAGAAAGGAAAGTTTCCAAGTGAGGAGGCACTTTTGCATTTTGAGAGAACAGAGAGCCATTTTTTAAGAAAGAGGAGAAAATAGCACCTTGTTGAACTTGAACTTTACATAGATAATGGCTACAGGTCTTAGGTTGGGGGATAGGCTTGATGGGGTTGGAAATTTTGTCCCATGGAAAGCTAGGCTAGTGCTGATACTGGAGGAAAATGAGTTGTGGGATGAGGTGGTTCATAACACTACAACAGTTCCTATTGTTGTTCCCCCTTTCATCGATGCTGCAACACTTACTACCTTCAACAAGAAGGACATAAAAGCTAGAAGAATAATCCTAGATGCAGTGAAAGACCATGTGATTCCACACATCTCGAGTAAGACCTGTGCATATCAAATGTGGGATGCTTTGACCAGCTTGTTTCAAAGCTCAAATGACAATAGGAAGACGGTTTTGAGGGAGAAGTTGAAAAGTATTAAGATGGCCAAAGGGGAGGTTGTATATCTTACCTTACCAGGATCTCTCAGGTGAGATATGAGTTTGCAGCAGTGGGGGAGGTTGTTCCTAATGCAGAGCTAGTGCGAAAAGCTATGAATGGTGTTTCAAAGCCTTGGGTTGTGTTTGTGGAGGCTTTAGTGGCTAGGGAGAACTTACCTACATGGGACATGATTTGTGATGATTTTGTTCAGGAGGAAACCTGGAGAGGTCTTGTGTAGGGCAGCGCTTCTACTAGTAGGGAGGATGAGGAGAATGTGGCATTAACTGCAAAGGGGAGGAAGAAGTTCAAGAAGGGCCCTAAGAAGGGTGGGGCTAAGCAACAGGAGGGGCAGAAGAAGGATTTGAGCACTGTAAAGTGTTTCGGTTGTCAGAAGTTTGGGCATTATGCTGGGCATTGTCCACAGAAGAAGAAGAAGAAGCAGCAACAGACAACAGCTTTGGAAGATGTGGAGGAGTTTAAAGCGAAAATTGAGAGAGAGTTTTCTCTCTGCACTGTGCCTGTTGATAGAGAGAGAGAGAGCATCCATCATCACCAGTGCAGATGTTGATATTGAGAGGGAGTATTCCTTGTTGACAAGACATTCCTTGAGTGCATCCATCACTAGCACGTGGTATATTGATAGTGGAGCTTCAAGCCACATGACAGGTGCTCGAGAGATGTTCTCCGAGCTTTCACAGGCAGAGATTGATGTGGAGGTAGTGTTGGGAGATGGCACAGTTGTCAGAGCAGTTAAGCATGGGACCATTACTTTTCAGAGAGAGTCTAATGATTTTGAGAGATGTATTATATGTACCTGGGCTGAAAAAGAACTTGATCTCAGTTTCCATGATCGAGGATAGGGATCTTGGGTGTCCTTCCTAGATGGACATGTGCGTGTTTTTCCCAAGACTGCGGGACCATCTGCTCCATACACCATTGGTGTCAGATGTGGGAAACTGTACAAGCTCGTATTTCAACCGTAACATGCTTTGGCACATAGCAGCAACAGTGAGCTTTGTGAGCTGTGGCAGAGGAGGATGGCTCATCTGCATCATCCAGCTTTGCGTATGTTGAGGTATATGGTTACAGGGTTGCCAGAGTTTAGAACGGAGCACAATGAGGTATGCAGGGGGTGTGCTTTGGGAAAGTACACCAAGACTGCTTTTACGAGCAGCGATAGTAGGTCCGGAGGAGTTCTTGACTTGATACATCCTGACTTGTGTGGACCTATGATAGTTGTTTCTCTGAGAGGGTTCGAGTATTATGTGACATCCATTGATGACCATTCTAGGGAGACCCGGATCTAGTTCTTGAAGAGCAAGAAATCCGAGGTTGTCTTGTAGAGGTTTCAAGATTTCAAAGCTCTTGTATAGAACCAGACAGGGAGGAAGATATGGGCACTCAGATCAGATAATGGGGGTGAGTGTATCTCCAAGGAGTTCAATGGGTATTGTAGACAGGAGGGCATTCAGAGACAGTTGACAATACCATACACTCCTGAGCAAAATGGAGTGGTAGAAAGGAAGAACAGATCTATAGTTGGAGTTGCGAGCGCCATGTTGCATGATCCGTCACTTCCTTTCTTCCTTTGGGCGGAGGCATGTAGCACAACTGCATACCTTCAGAACAGGAGTCCCCATCGTGCCATGGGGAACAAGACACCTGGGGAGAGTTTCACAGGAAAGAAGCCTAAGGTGAGTTAGTTTAGGATATTTGGTTGCTTGACTTATCCACGTGTCCCTTCTGAAAAAGAGGACAAAGTTTGAGCCCACAGCAGAGAGAGGCGTCTTTGTGGGGTATGATGAGATTTTGAAGGTCTTCCGCATTTAACTTCATTCTTAGAG
>LPNX010062496.1:231310-335340 GCA_001517045.1 Pseudotsuga menziesii | reverse complement strand
ACACATTATTCAGCTGATTATCAATGTATTTCCCTAACAGAGTACTGTAGATCATTCTCATCCATCTTCTTTGCTGCATCGTGGAGAGCCTTCCATTCAATATTTGGGAACATATGCTTCAAGAAATCAGGGTTAAATGGAACCTCCTTTAGAGTTATCTAAGAAACTGGAGAAACTGATGCTGAATGAAAGCCTCTGGCCCGAGAGCCAACTAAACGCGGGCTGAGCTTATCCAAATAAAGGCGGGCTTATCCAAATTACCTTCACGTGGATATAGCGATGGAAGTCAGGGATGGCGTGGATATAGCGACGGAATTCAAGGCTCGCGTGGATATAGCGACGGAAGTCGGGGCTTCCTTAAAAAAAATTGTAAAAATGCATAATTTACCTTGATTTTTCCATGAAAGTAAACAAACGTGGAAAACTAACGTGGAAAAATCCGCCCATATGTACTAGTGCACGAATGTCTCTTGGGTTCCCCCAAACATTTAGTTTCACAATTTTGTCTTCTTGTGAACACTTATGATGCGCATAATGCATTACATTTCGGATTAAGATTTATGAGTACTTCATAAAATCGAACCAACTTAGTAACTGATGAATCTTTCAAAACCCGGACCCTGTTGCTAACAATTCTGCTTTGTCTTTATCTATCCCTTTAGCAATTTCGTATCTCTGGCTATCGCTTCTCTGCCAGCTTTCTCCTGCTTGGTCTTCCAGCTATGTCTCCTTTGCAACAGGAGTCTGAAGCATCCACTAAACCCGCCTGTTGTTAAACAAAATGCATCATTAACTCGGACTGCATATTTTCAGCAAACATAACCACACTAACCATAAACTAAATATCAAATGAGGCCCTGTACTGCATTCTCGTCGCAACACCTCTGACATGAATCAGAAACCACCGCCACCCAAAGAAAGGTTAAAAACTTACAAAACGGTGGGGAAAAACCTTATCGGTAGCTTGAACCATTAAAACATCAGAAGGATAGTTTAAAAAAAACATCTGCAATGGAGGGCTTCAGATGAACAATGACTTCCGTAGGACCATTAAGCCTAACGATGTTTGGAAGACTCAATACTAAAGCACTTGGCAGAAACTCCTCATCGACGAACAGAGCAACATAACATTGGGAGGTTAGAGAAAAATGTATTCATAAAGGTGGAAGACAGAAAGGCTACAGACTCCACGAAAAATAAAGATATCCGCGAGTGGAGAAGTTATAAGGAGGACATCTAGTTCGCTCGGGAGCCACAATGGTGGAAAGTAAACAGACTATGAATTCCAACTTACAGCCATAAAAAATTTTGGACATGGCACATAAACCTCATGAAAATGCTAAGCGCCCAAAAATCATCGTTTAGCTTCCACAATGGCGGCCCTAGAAGGGAAATATGGTTCCGATGTCTCCCGAACAACCAAACTAAAACATTAAGTCCCAACAGACTCTCGGTAGGGAAGCGACAAAAAAAAACCGTTTCACCTTCAAACAGTGGCAAAAACAATGAAATATACTCTTGAAAATCGTAGATCAAATGGGCAACAATTTAAATCTAATCTTCAAATTCCAAAGCTTGAACAGTTTCATTCATGAAGATCTTCTGAAAAAACATGAAAACAGTTGATCTTAAAACAATTCAGACAAGTAGAAGAGGGGAAACAAAATAGAGTTCATGGATCCAAACAATTTTAGGCACGCTAAACGTGAAGAGGAGGGTCCAAAATTTCAAAAATTTGGGAAAACAGTTGTAGCTACAACAGGTTCTCATATAAGATGTCTCATCATACCAAGCTTGATGAAAAACTTGAGGGAGATGATAACTTCTGAGCCTGGAAGTATAGGATCTCCCTGGTCCTAGAAGAGAATGAATTGGACTCCTACATCCATGAGGAGGTTACAGTTCCAGAGGGTGATGAGGCAAAAGCCTTACATAAGAAGAAGATGGTTATGGAAAAGAGGATCATTGTTGATTCTATCAAGGATCACCTTATCCCACAGGTGTCCTCTGTCAAGACACCTAAAGCTATGTTTGATTCCCTAACCAAGTTGTTTGAAGGGAAGAACATAAACCGGAAGATGACCCTGAGAAACCAACTAAAGAATGTGAAGATTCAGAATGCAGAAAAAATCCATTCTTACTTCACAAGGGTTTCCCAGATCAAGGAAAAATTAGAAGCTATTGATGAAGAAGTGGAAAATGTAGAGATTGTGATGAATACTTTGAATGGCCTCCCTAGGTCATGGGATTCTTTCATCCAAGGAATCTGTACAAGAAAGAAGTTAGTCAAGTTTAGAAGACTATGGGAAGAATGCTCTCAAGAAGAAGCTCTAGAAGAAAAGATGGGAAGTGAATATCAAGCTCTCACGGTACACTCCAAGACTCACTCCAATTCAACAAGAAAGAAAAGTGACCACTTCAGAGGTAAGCACTCTCACAAAGATAACACTAGAATATATTTATCTAGGATCATATGTTATACATGTGATGAAGTAGGACATTATGCAAGGAATTGTCCTAAGAAACCAAAGCCAACAAAGAAGACATCAAGCTCATGCTGCAGAGGATGATGAACCATCTAGGAAGAGATCCAGATATGAAAGTGAAGACTCTTCAAGCAAGGATGAGTATGTTTTGATCTCCACTCTCACAGGTAACATTACTCATGGGAGTGATGATTGGCTAATAGACAGTGGGGCTTCCAAACACATGACTGGATTCAAGGAATCCTTTGTGAGGTTGTCAGAACATGAATCATCTCACAAAGTGAAGCTAGGAGATGACTACCAATATCCAATAAAAGGTAGTGGGGAATCTTCCTATAAACTAGACTCTAGAAAATATCTAACAATGAAAGAAGTACTGTTTGTGCCAGGACTCAAGAAGAACCTCCTTTCCATATCAGCATTAGATGCAAAAATAATGCGGGTTGCATTCATAGATGGTCAAGTCATCATGTGGCCAAAAGGAAAGACTATCAATGATGCGGTAGTGATTGGAGAACAAGAAGGGGGATTGTACAAATTGAAGGGCCATCCAGAACAAGCCTTGGTCCATAACACAGTAAAGCCAAGTGAAATATGGCATAGAAGGCTTGCACATGTGCATTACAGAGCACTACATATTGCAAGCAAAGATGTTGAAGGTCTTCCAGAAATCCAAGCAAAACATGATGGGGTCTGCAAAGGATGTGCAAAAGGAAAGAATACAAAGAAGACATTTCCAAGCAGTGAAAGCAAAGAAAAAGGAATCTTGGAAATCATCCACTCTGATGTATGCGGTCCTATGTCATCAAACTCTCTAAGCGGGTATGCATATTATGTTTCTTTTATTGATGACTTTTCTAGGAAGACATGGGTTTAATTCATGAAGAACAAAGACAAAGTATTCAGTAAGTTCAAGGAATTCAAAGCCTTAATCGAAAAACATACTAAAAAGAAGATCAAGACCATTCGATCAGATAATGGTAGAGAATTCACTTCAAATGAATTCAAAGAGCTATGCAAAGAATCAAGGATTAAGAGGGAGTTTTCCACTCCTTATAATCCACAACAGAATGGGATTGCAGAACGGAAGAACATAACTATCATGGAAGCTGCAAAAGCAATGCTTCATGATCAATACCTTCCTATGCATCTTTGGGCAAAAACTGCCAGAACAATGATGTATGTACAGAACCGTACTCCACATAGAGTACTCGAGAACAAGACTCCTGAAGAAGTATTCTCCAGTAAGAAACCAGAAGTCAGCCATCTTAGAATATTCAGCTGTCCTATATACATACACATTCCAAAAGAGAAGAGAACAAAATTAGATCCTTCAGGAAAGAAGGGTATATTTGTGGGATACTCTGAAATCTCAAAGGATTACAGAATATATTTCCTAGGGTACAAGAAGATTGACATCAGCAGGGATGTGACATTTGATGAAGACATAGCTTACAACAAATCCAGAAAGAGACCTGCTAAAGAATCTGAAGAAGAAAAAGCACCCAAAATTCATGATACAACCATGAATGAAAAAAATCAAGAAGAAGATCAAGAATTTGAAGAACCACAAAGACCTGTAGATCCACCTCTAGAGAAGAATCCATGATAAGAGGAAACCTGCTTGGGTATGAGAACTTATCCAACGTGTGGAAAGATATGGGGCTCCAAAAGAGAATCACAGAGAAATAAAAAGGACCAGATCTTGTTCCGAGTATGTAGCTTTACTATGTGATTTCATTGATAAAGAACCTTCTAGTTATGAAGAATCGGTAGAACAGAAATAATGGAAGGATGTTATGATCGAAGAATATTAATCAATCATGAAGAATGATTTAATGAATGTTATCCCAAGACCAAAAGAGAAGTAAGCTGTGACTTCCAAATGGATCTACAAGATCAAGCATGCTGTAGATGGTAGCATTGAAAAATATAAGGCA
Organism: Pseudotsuga menziesii; assembly: GCA_001517045.1. Taxonomy (NCBI): domain Eukaryota; kingdom Viridiplantae; phylum Streptophyta; class Pinopsida; order Pinales; family Pinaceae; genus Pseudotsuga; species Pseudotsuga menziesii. The sequence continues at coordinate 330,914 of LPNX010062496.1, read as the reverse complement.
AGATTTGTGGCTCGGGGATTCTCTCAAAAAGAAGGAATTGATTATGAAGAAACCTTTGCACCTGTATCCAGATACACTTCCATCAGATAAATGCTTGCTTTGGCTGTAGTAATGAAATGGAAGATACACCAGATGGATGTCCAGACTGCTTTCTTGAATGGTGTAGTGGAAGAGGAAGTGTATGTAGAACAACCACTCGGTTTTGAGACACATGACAGAGAGACTCATGTGTGCAGATTGAAGAAATCCCTGTATGGTTTGAAACAGGAACCCAGGACCTGGTATGGTAGAATTGATAACTTTCTATCCAATTTGGGATTTACCAAGAGTAAATCAAATTCCAACCTTTACTACAAGTTTGAAGATGACAACACAGTGATGCTTCTACTATATTTAGATGATCTATTTGTAATAGGTACAGATGGGTTGATTGCTAATACAAAGAGGAAGCTTGCTGCCAAGTTCGAGATGAAGGACTTGGGTATGATGCATTACTTTCTAGGTATGGAGGTGTGGCAGAGTACAAATGGAAACTTCCTTAGACAAGGGAAGTATGCAGTAGAGATCCTAAAGAGGTTTGGGATGATGGACTGCAAGGTCATGGCCACACCTATGGCATCGAACCTGAAGCTATTGAGTGATGCTTCATCAGAGACGGTTGATGCTATGATGTATCGTCAGATGATTGGGTCCTTGATGTATCTTACGAACATGAGACTAGACATTTGCTTTGCTGTGAACACCTTGAGCCATTTCTTGACAAATCTGAGAAATGTTCACTTGATTGCTGCAAAGCATATTCTGAGATACCTAAGGGGTACATTTGATTATAGGCTCAAGTACGATGCGAAACAAAAGATTAACCTGGAGAGTTATGTCGATTCAGATTGGGAAGGCAGTGCCATCGATAGGAAGAGCACTTCAAGATGTTGCTTTAGTATGGGATTAGATGTGATCTCTTGGTTTAGCAGGAAGCAATCCTGTGTGGCATTGAGTACAGCTGAAGTAGAGTATGTCACAGCTTGTTCAGCTAGTTGTGAGGCAATATGGCTATGGAAGCTACTATATGATATATTTAATCTCTAGTTGGATGATACTTGTATACATTGTGACAACTAGAGTTGCATGAAGTTGTCTGAGAATCCAGTGTTCCATGACAAGTTGAAGCATATCCAGATCAAGTATCACTATATCAGGGATATGGTGCAAAGGGGAGCCGTGAAGCTCCAGTATGTTGCAACGGAGGAATAGATAGCTGATGTATTGACGAAGCCATTGGCTAGGCTGAAGTTTGAGTACTTCAGGGGGAAGCTTGGTGTTCTCCAGATCAAGGTTTCCTCCAAGAGAAAGTGATGAGACCCATAGCCATTCTAACATGGTGAGAGGACTGGTTCCTTCCATGGTCAGATGTAAGGGCTGAGCCATTCTGTCATAGTGAGAGGATTGGTTCCTTCCATGTCAGATATGAGTGCTAGCCATTCTATCAAGTAGGACAGATGTAAGGGAAACTGCCATTCTGGGAATGGAGGTACCTTGTCAGTTACCAAGAATACTCAGTTCGGGACTGAGAAGAGCCATTCTGATGAGTAGGTTAGATGTAAGGGCTGAACCATTCTGTCATGGCTAAAGGATTAGGTTCCTCCCATGTCAGATGCGAGTGTTGGCCATTCTATCAAGTAGGATGGATGTAAGGGCAACTGCCACTCTCTGAGAGAGTGGAGGCACCTGGTCCCTTACCAGGTAGCTCAGTCTAGGACTGGGGGCCATTCTGACGAGGGTGTAGGATTCAGTTCCTACCAGGTCAAATGTGAGTGCATGCCCTTCTGACGAGGGTGTAGGATTTGGTTCCTACTAGGTTAGATGTAAGTGCATATCCTTTCCATCACTATGAGCATGATGCAATTCTATCCTGGATGAAAGTATGGAAATCTTTCATCACTGTGAGTAGGATGTGTTCCCGCCTGGATGGATGTAAGTGCAGAAATCTTCTATCACTGTGAGTAGGATGCGATTCCAGCCTATATGAAAGTATGGAAATCTTTCATCACTGTGAGTAGGATGTGTTCCCACCTAGATATAAGTATTCCATCATTGTGAGCAGGATGCGATTCTAGCCTAGATGAAAGTATGGAAATCTTTCATCACTGTGAGTAGGATGTGTTCCCGCATGGATGGAAGTATGCCTTTCTGATGAGTAGGTCAGATATAAGTACTGAAGCCTTTTCACAGATGATAATGATGTCCTGTCATGCTAGTGAATGTGAGTGCTAGGCCTTTTTTATGTGATTGTAGGTTTCTACATGATCATATGTGAGTGTTGGGCGTTCCTTTCTGATGAGTAGGTCAGATGTAAGTGCTGGGCGAAGACCTACATGATGGCTAGGCCTACAACTAGCATGAAACAAGGCTGGCTCTGTAGAACTTCCTATGATGAGAAGAATCATGAGATAGCACACATGATGATGACTAGATGAGATCCATATCGAGCTATGATCTAGATCTAGTTATGATGACTCCGAGAGATCTGGATCGAGTGATGATCCAGATCCAACAGTAATGATCCAGATCGAGTGATGATCCAGATCCAACAGTAATGATCTAGATCGAGTGATGATCCAGATCCAGTCCAGTGATGATGATCTAGATTGAGTGATGATCCAGATCCAATCCAGTGATAATGATCCAGATTGAGTGATGATCCATATCTAGTCTAGTGATGATGATACATATCGAGAGATGATCCAGATCCAGTGATGATGTCCCATGATGATCCAGATCGAGAGATGATACAGATTCGAAGGATGAAGATGAATTGAGGATGAAGATGACTTGAAGATGAAGATGAATTGAAGACTCAGAATACTTGAGATGCAGATGACAAGATGATCCAGAGAAGAAGACCAGTGCTGAAAATTGTGTCGAAAGAATATGTTCCTAGTTAAGAGGGAGTGTTGATGTATTTGTAACTTCAGAATGTATTCATCTATATATCTTATGTATTGTAACTGTATGTTTATTCCGAGATGTATCCATTATGTAATTGAGTCATGTTGTCATGCCCTGATGTTCTGATTGGGAGAATCAATAATGTAAACAAGTCATGTCAAGTCATAGTGGGTAACCCTCCGATTGTCTAAGGGTTAAAGTCCCCACAGTTCCGGGGCACTAGGATTATTAGACTCTCCAAGTAGAGGTTGTCCCTAGTAGGGTTTTAGTCATGTCGGGATCAATATAAATAGAGAGATGGACTCTCTATTTAGCACACATCACTCACACACTCAAGTGTAGCGCATAGTTGAGGAAGGAGAAGACACCGGGGCTAGACAAGAAGAAGATTACTGCTGTCGGGAGTGCATCTTACTGTTTTGAGGTTTTACCTTTTTGTGTTGATTCTATATTTGAGGAATTTGTGTGGTTTTATCCTTTATGGTTTCCCCAAGGAAAAACACTGTGTTCATTGTCTCTTGTGTTTGATTGCTGTACTTGTTATTCTCTCAGTTAAAGATCCTAATAATGCTAGCTTAATGTTGAAAAAATAACAATAATCAGAGCACCATTTGAATCTGCAATGAGCTAGTTCATATACAACGAACCAAACACATTGATATCCATATGCACTACATCAGATAGCTTGTGTATGATGGCACCATTCATCTACTTTTCTGTGCATCCTCAGAACAAGTAGCAGACATCTTCACCAAAGTTTTTTGTGAGAAGACATTCAGCAATCTCAAATCACTGCTGGGGATTGCTGATCATGCTGTGAAGCATGATTGATGACAATATTTTCAAATTTTGTTTTACTATCCATGTTTAAGGGAGGATTTTCCCACTGGGTTTTTTCCTCTTTCCTTGGTTGAATGGACAAGTAGTATGTAAAGGGTGACTAAGCCTTGTTTCTAGGCCCTATAGTTTTCTAATATTTACTCATAAATTCAGGATTAAGGGGGGGGGGTGTTAGAATAATAAACCCATAGTTACCTACCTTATACATTAATTAAATCATTTTTGTCTTATTACCTAGTCTCCTAGATTCCACTCTATGCTAGTTGCCTTCTACATGTCATAGAAGTCAACACTTGCTAAAAATGAGTCATGGAGCACTTGGGAAACCTCCTGGGAACCATATTTAGCATGCCTGCTTTATTCCAGATCCTCCAAGTGCATATCTGCTTTTTCTGTAAAGCTGCCTATTTTATTGAGAATTAAGGCAAATGGAAAAGATAGACTAGATGTAGTTGAATTTTTTTTTCCCACATCATCCCCCATCCTTTTATCCTAATAAAAGAATGTATGAGTTGTATTTATATCCCTTATTAAATTTTCTACTTGACTTAGCCAATTCGTGAGCATATTAGTGTATTTGGAAACTGCTTTATGCACCTATGGGGGATTTGACTAGATTTAGCAAGCCTACTTTTTGACTATTTCGAATGGAATCCTTATGCATTCAAATATCTCATGTAATTATATATTTGAGCAGCCTATTACTTCACAAGGTTGGCTATTGTACACTTATTCAATACAGATTAGTGTTATGCTCCAATTTCAGTCTCCTTTGATGTTAATTTTGCATGTTTGATTAGCAATTTTGTAAGTGTAATTGTTCTATCTCTTGGGTTCAATTTCCACAAAAGGAGTGTCCTTCTTTCAAATACGCATAAATCCTTTAGTCAATTTGGAGAAATTAAGTACAAATATTTGCAAGAAATTTTCCATGCCTTTGTAAACACTGAAGGTGTCTAATATTGCGCAGGGGAGACAATTGAAGTATTTCCTTAACCTTTAAGGGATCAACCCTTATACCCTAATTGGATACAATGAACCCTAGCAAGTGACCAATAGACATGCAAAATATGCACTTATGAGGATTTAAACACACTTGGTAATGGCGGAATCTTTTGAACACTAACCTCAAATGGTATGGATGACACACTCTCAAATGAGAATGAGCAGCAAGGTCATCCAAATACACTTCGATAATCATTTTGAGATCATGAAAAATTAAGGTCATATCCTGCTGAAATGTAGATCCAGCATTTTAAGGCCGAAAGGCATCTTTCGATATGCAAAAGTGCCCCAAGGACAAATATATGTGGTCTATTAACACTCAATTAAATTTTGGGTATGAGTGTTACTCACATTCTTTGTATAGCAAGGATTTCTCCCTACTACAGGGGCAGGAATGACTCCCTTCTATCTATAGGACAGAAGGGTAGGTTCCTGTGTGGATGGGAAATGCAGAAAATAAAACAGAACGTATGAAAGCTAAGCTAAGAATAGAAAGAAGATAGATGGAAGCACTGGTGAACCCCTCTGCAAACACGGGTTAGGGTTTTGCCTCCTAAGACCTGCAAATAAATCCTAAAATACAATAAAACCTGCAAAACAACATTAAGCATAAAACCTGCAAATGGAGAAAAGGGTTAGAAAGAAAATACAACTAATAAGCAAAGAAATAAAACATGAAACATGGTTATACCTTCTTTGGTGGAAATGGGCCACCATGCCCTAGCTTGTGGAAGCACCTCTCTTGGATGGAGAGATTTGGCTCAATGGAAATGGAGGAGAGGGAGTGTGGGTGGCTTGAGAGGCAAAGGTGTCTCAAGGAATCCATGGGCAGCATAACAATATGCAAGGGAGAAATTTTTTGAGAGTGACCCCCCACCCTCCTTTTATAGCTTTTCCAAGGGGTTTTAGGGTTTTAAGCCCTTGGTCAGGGCTTTAGCCCCTTCCACCCTAACTTTAGATCCTTTTAGGGTTTTAGCCCCTTTTTGGGGGATTTAGCTCCTAGGAGACTATTTTGGGCTCCTTTTTGGGAAGTTTTAAGCCCTTTTCTTCATCCTTAGGCTATTTTGAGGGTGTGGGGGTCTAATGGAGTGATATGAGGGTTGTGAGATGCTGTCCTTGGGTGGTGTAGGCCATTGAGAGCTGAGTGGGGGATTTTTGGGTTAACAGATTGCCCCCTGATGTGTGAGGGTAGGAGCTCAACGTATGGCCGGCGGACATCATAGGATTTGTTTCATAGAGGTGGTGCTTCTAGGGCTGGGGCATGGTGGCTTTTGGTTTTTGTATTAATATGGTTCCCATCAATGGGTGAGATACAAATAATGTGTGACATGTATATGGATGATACGGGCATCCCCATGCTCGTGACATTGTCAAAAGAATAATTTGATCTATGCTCTAAAATACAAGAGCTGATCATATACAACTGATGTTACAATAATGGTTGCTCCATGTGAGGTTGAATAAAATGATGATTTGGTACATTGGACCCATGGAATTCTCATGGAATGCTATATCTTCATGATTGACGGTATACTAGATCTGGAATGGTACATAGCTGTGTGGACTCACTAATTGAGAGTCAGAGTATATGTGGTACAAGTATGCTGCATCAATCATAAAGGTATATCGAAGCACTGATGGGGCTTCTAAACACTGTCTCCAATGCAACCCAAAAATAACAAGGGACATAACCTATTTAGGTCCCTCGAGTGGACTCACCAATGTGCTAGAGTTAGGTGACATCCAGGGTCTTCGACCAAATATTGTATGGACAAAACCCTGTATGAATCTCAACGGTTCAATGATGTAGTTGAAGTTGAGCACGTGAGAAACAACCATCCCGAGAGGCACTAAGGACTCCTCTCAAGTGGTCCAAGGAACTCATCAATGAGGTTAATGAAACCAAGATACAGGTACCTCTAGGTCTATCCTCTAGAATATGTGTGTTGGCATCGACAGAGGGAGACCTGCCCCTAGCCAAGGCAATGATGTTTCCGTGACCAGGAGCGTGAGGGAGATAACTGGAAGGTGTGAAGAAATCTACGGACTGACTCACTGAATGGGGAGGGGGGGAGTAAAATATTTGAACAGGGGCAGGGGGAGGGAGACTCAAACTTCCTTTGTTCAGAGTATGACGGTAGGGAAGACCAGGCGGCAAATGAAACTTGACTCATGTGAATGGGATCATAGCTGTAATACCGGGAATGTCACTGCAAATGGGAAATGCTTGAAGGAGGTAGACACTTTTGAAATTGATGTGATCCAAAGAAGACTCATTGCAAAGTACTCTGAACAAAGGAAACCCAATGGGGCAATGCTACCAAACTGTTTTGTGTGGGGTGGTGTCTAGGGACACCGTTATGGTACAATCTCGTGGATTTTTGGTGAGCCCGAGAAAGTAAACACTCGATGGTGCTTTCAATTTTAGAGAGTATGAAAGCACAAAGAAGACTCCAGTGGGTGCTCTTTTTTGTTGGTAGTCTCTTGTGCCCGAAAAAGGATAAAAGTATGCATAGGAGAACTTGCCCATCCTGGAGGGGATGAGAGATTTCTTTACCATTGGTAGTCCAATCAGGCCAAAAAAGGTTAAACCTATATTGACTGGATGGTCATTCAAATACTTTTAGGAGCATGAATGAAACCAAGTTTGCTCAGCAATCTTTTCTTGATGAGAAGGATGGAAAAGAAATTAATGACAACCCATGGTGAGATTTTTTGTAAAGTGTGTCCCCTCTGCTCGAGAAAGCATAAAAGTATGCAGAGGGGAATGGTATTGGATTGAGTGTGCCAAGGGCGTCCTTTTCATTTTACTGGTCTACATGGTCCACAAAAGGAGGTAAACAAGATGATTTAGACGCCCTTTCCTATACTTTAGCAAGTGGGAAAGGAAGAAGCTACGCTTAGTAATCTTTTCATTGTTTTAAGGAGTCAGAAAAGAGCATAAACGAAAATCCAATATTGTCAGCCGATTGCGGTGGCACAAGCGGTACCCCATGTTGGGATGGTGGACAGAGGTCCAAAGGTCATCCGCATAGCATGGATGGAGTAGAAGGCTCTCAAACATACCAATACATGCACGGGATAGATCGCGACAGAGGCTCGTGAGTCGGTGCGGCAGAGGCATGCAAATCGAAGTGGCTCTCATATAGAGGTCAGGAGAGCATGTGTGTGTGTGTTGTGGTGGATAGACTTGACTACATGCGATGTAAGTACAAGTCCGAAGGCACTTATATGCCAAATACATGCAAGAAAAATAAAGGTTTTTTTGGACGATGGTTCAGATGTTCGCATAAGGTGTGATGGAAAGGACAATTAAAAATACAAAAATAAAAGTAAAATTACATTCCTTAATGGGCGGTGGCCTGAACACTCACATGAGTAGTGGTCAGGAAGTGGGATACAAGTACAGGTCCGTAGACACTTGCATCATCATGTCATGGCTCATAAATCGAGGTGACTTGTGGGAAATGGTCCCAAAATTGATTTATTAAACATGAGACAATGGTCTCATAAAGAGATATAAATTTGAGCCCAGAGGTGTGAGAGGTGTCTCGAACTGATTCCGGGTGACATTGGACTAGAAGCTAATGGTGCTGCCCCAAACTTGTGCTAAAAAATGTTGAAAAACAAGAAAGGGAAAAAACTACTCTATAAGGGACTCATAGTGGTTATATCAGGCATAGAATCTCTTGAGGTGGAGCCCGTTGCATGGCTTCTTCAAGAGTCAACCATCTGAGTCAGTGAAGAGGTATGCCCCCTTGCCGAGACGAAGGTCATTGGTAAGGTGAGATGATGAAATCTGGTCTTTTATGGGAAGAACCGATTCCACACTATGGTTTAAAGGGAATGGGGTAAAACCAGAGGTGGTCTTACAGATTTCTCCGTCATTGTGTAAGTGGTTCCGTGATAGATCAGGGGGATCTTCCACAAGTGATGGGACGTAAGGGCAATTGGTGATAGAGATCAGGTAAATGGTATTGGTTGTTGTTTTGGTGGCCTTGTCCCCAGTCTCTATTGGAGGAATAGGGAAAATCCCGGAGACAGGAGGAGTCTTTGATGGACCTGGAGGTAGGTACAACATCATCTCAATTAGCTGGACATGAGTTAACAAATCCTGAGGCCTCAGAGGTAGGGTAGGTGGTTCAAGGTATCTCACAGGATCTCCTAGTGTGAAATCTTGCAGATTGTAGGCTGTCAAGATAGACTTACTGACGATCTTGGATGGTAGGAAAAGGAAAGGGAAAAGGAAAAGGAAAAGGAAAAGGAAAAGGATCATGTAGATTGGGAATGAACCCCACTATTTCCCTAGTAACTGAGGTTGAGGTTGCAACTATGGTTGCAGCAGTGGCTGGGGAAACAACGAAAGAGACTGGTTTGACGGACCGTTAGTGATGGTGGAGATAATAGGGTTTGTAGAACTAGACATCATGTAAATGGACATGGTGTCTGAAGAAGGAGGCGGTGGGTGAACTTCTTCGATTAAGATGATCTCAGACTCAAGGGAATGTTGATGGAGGTCAATGAGAGCCATTCAAAATTTAGGAAAATATTGGCAATGGTGGGAGTAATGTCCATACAAGCCACAAAGGGTGCAAGCATGGTTTGTCCTTAATGCCTTGTTCCTAACTATTGGCATGGTTGGAAGTTCAACCACGAGGATGTTTTTGTTTGTATCCATGGCGTCTAGGTGCACACGGATCACTGGGATTTCAGGGAAATTTTGAGTTGGATGGCCCTATTGCTCGTAGATGGCACAAGGTGGGACTTGTCATGGCTCTGCAGTAGCTTTGGTGTTCTTTCCCCTAGCCCTTTTGGGTTGGGGCGGTGCAGGTGCAGGTGTGGCAGATGGCTTGTGTGGACCAGGTGGATGGTGGGACTCAACTGTGATAGGTTGCACCAGGGTTAAAACAACCTCAAGAATTGCTAGTTGAGCTGGTGGATCAAGATACCACACCGAAATTCCCAATGTAAAATTGGGTAGGTTTAAGGTGGCCATTACCAGTTTGCTCATGACACCAGGTGGGGGGAAGAGGAAGGGAATTGTATGGACTGGGGGAGAGCCCAAATAACTCCCTGACAGTTGCATGTGGGGATGCGGTTGTGGCTGTGGATGATGTTGTGGTTGTGGTTGGGCCTACAGTTGTGGTTGTTGTTTGGGTGTAGCGGTGCTTGATGAGACCATGCACAAGTCTGCAGTTTCATTTTGTGTCGGCAGTGGCAACACTAACGAGAAAGGAGCTGTCATAGTGGGATCGGTAAACAACCCAGGGCCCACATTCAACAATGGGGAGGCTGGTGTGTTTTCAACCATGGTGTTAATTGTAGGGACGACATTGGCGTGTGTGTTCATCCCTTATGGCTCAATGGTGGTGATGGTTGGGATAACGTTGGCTGGTGCCATTAACCCTTGGGGATCATGATAAGTGAGCTGTCCAACCTTCACAATATTCCCTTCATGGGGGAATATCATGAGATGGAAGACAGTTGATGCAACTGCTCACATGGCATACATGTAACTCCTTTCGAGGAGGAGGTTGTAGTCCAATTGAGCGTTGACGACCTCGATGTCAATCAGGACTGTCTTCCTGGCTAACGTGATGGGGACATATGGGAGGATTCCTTGGGATTTGGTGGGATGTCCATCATAAGCCCACAGAGTTGTGGAGGATGGTTGCAAAATTGGTGATCCAAGTTTCTGCCAAACCAAAGTAGACATGACGCATGTGGATGCCCCCTCATCCACTATGCACTAGTGCACAACCAAATTCCAAATAGACACCAGGATTTGGAAGGAAATAGTGGAGGGCATCCGTGATTCCCCATTCTCCGTGTCAAAGGTAATCAGTTTGGAGTCGGAGGGGTCTACTACCCCTAGGGTGGCTAGTAAGGCTTTTCATTGCGTTGGGCACGTTTTAAGTACCTCAAGAGCGTACATGGTGGTTGATGTTTGGGCCAAATCATCCACAATGCTATAGCTAACGGCAAATCTAGCTGTGGCATTATTGGAAACTCTGCGTATGGGGGGGCATGGGAATGGGGGTAACTAAAGAGGCAGGTTGACTATCTTAGACGTGGATGCTACTGATGAGTCAGCAGGTTTGATGCTGGTACCATACCGATTCCATCTGGTTTGCAGGTTGACCTCTTCAGTCATCATGGCTAGCAGGTGATGAACACCTGTTTTGGCCATGGGAGGTGCCCTTGAAGCATTTTGATTGGCCTGGGGAGGAGGTGTGGTTGCCACCAATCCTTGGAATGGTAGTGGGTTTTGAAGCACCATAGGGGGAGGTCCTTGTGGTGCCTAGTTGGGTTAGGCTTGATTGGCAGCATTGGTGGCCTGTTGGGCCTCGTTTTGAATGGCCCACTTAGCGTGAGCCATGAGGGGACACTCAAATGTGTAATGCCCATAAACATCACAGAGTGTGCATGGTTGGTTTGTGCACAACGGGGAATTGTGTCTTGGTGCATTCTGTCGTGGGGGGTTTTCGGTTAGCCGGTTAGCCGCAGCATTGTTCAGAGGGTTTGGTTGTTGACCGCCTACCTATGGTTGGTTATTGCCTTGGTTGTGGGGCCAGTTGTTTCTAGATTTCCCTTGTTGATTGTTGAGGGTAGGCTGGTTGGGACAGTTTTGTTGTGCGAACACTTTTCCCAACGGAGAGGGTGGAGCAGGGGCACGGGCTTGAACTAGTTGCACTGGTGGTGCATAGTAGATTTGTGGGGTTGGTGGTGCCACAAATGTGGGGATTTTCCCCACATACTAATGTGTTGGCCAAGCAATGGCCTGAGCCTGATGCGGTGGTGCAGGTTGTGCATATGAAGTTGTTGCTCCAGATTGGGACATCATTCTAGAATAGTCTGGAGCTTGGTTTTGGTAAGCAACATTAGCAGTGTTGCTTTGTTGTGGTGTAACAGAAGGTGGTGTCAGTCGAGGTTGCGGCTATTGGGAGACCGATCCTATGATTCCTTCCACAGCATGGGATGCCCCCGGTGCATCGCGGTATGAGGTACTTGGACGGGGAGCATCTGGAATAATGGTATACAGGTATCCAGACTGAGCATAGATAAGGTCAAATTGTTGGGCCTTCAGTATGGCCTCTTCTTCAGATTGGGGACGTTTGAATGCGACGTCCTTTGCTATGGGTGGGAGCAAGGTCTTAAGGAACCAATNGGATTTTGCATAGACTACGATGTCACCGCCACTCATGGATATGGTCAGTTATATGAGTGGCGGTGCTTTGGCGACAGGATAACAAGATCTCCTATGACGAGGAGTTGGAAATACTATAGGAACATGAAGGCTAGGGAGTTGAAGTTTGGGTACTTGGATTGTGGAAGATCAATGTACCATTTGTTCATGACACCTATAAGGGTGCATTGGAATAGCCTCAGCCTGATGGAATCATCTACGATGTTTTTGGATGAGCACCATAGATGGAATGTCATAATGTGGTTTTGGGGACATTCCCCTACCTTGCCTTCAAACTTGGGGATGTCTGATGGCAGCTTAGTTGGCATTGGAGGCCAAAAAGCTTGATGGCAAATGAGGTCAGTTGTTAATCAAGCCAATTCAGGCAAGTTAAGGTGAGCCATGAATGGTAGATTTGACCCCAGGTTGATGTGGGATGGAGCTATGATGGTGGTGGGGTTTGCAGGTGCATAATACATCTGCACAGCTGGGGGTGCTTATGGTGGCACCATTGCGGATGGGCCAATGCCGCCAAGTGTTGTGGGTGGGATAGTATGAGTGGCAGGGACATTTCCCCCATGTATGATAGTAGGGGCAATGTAAGTGGATGGTCCATTGCCCCCCTGTGTGGCAGGAGGGACAGTGTGTGTGGAAGGGCCACTGCCCCCGTGTGCTACAAGTGGGCCAGCTTGGCTGGTCACTATAGGTGGTGGCAGCTGACTGATGACAGTCTGCATGACTGTGCTTGGGCCACTTGCTAGGTTGTGGGTGACAGGTTGTGATGTGGACATGGGTCCACTTGCTAAGGTTAGGACGGAAAATGGATCCGAATTTTCACTAGCCATGGGGCTTGATGGTGTAGTATGGAGGTTTGGTTCAGAATGATATGGGTCTGAATCAGAATCAGAGGCTGCGTGGCCCTCTGATGGTGTGGGAGATCACTGAGAACGGCTTCAATGGTGTCAATTGAGTGTTCTGAATGGTGGTGGTTTGTCTCTTAGGCATGGGGAAGAGCATGGAGGATCAATTGTGTTTTATTTTATGTATGAAACTGGAGGGAATGAGCTTTGGAACCCGGTTTCAGTGGCTTCCTATTGGCTGAAGGTTGTCTCTTGACCACCAAGATTGCTAGAAGACAGCACTAGGCTTTTTCCTCATAGGTGCTTCTACTCAATCGGAAGGCGTCGTTTCCCGTTTTGCTTGGCAATTCCTCTCAGCGGCAAGCTACTTTAGGGTTCCTATGGTACTCCTCACAATGAGTTTCTGGGAAAAGCCCAAGTACTTCCCATAGTTGAAGCAGTCAGGGACTTATGTCCTCAAAGAATGCAGAATTGTTTGTACTTAGTGTAAATTAGTAAATTTTAAGGCTTACTCAACGTCATGAACTGAGTTGGGTTAATTAGCTGGTATGGTGTATTTGTTTGTTTTTTTTTCTACTACTTGGTTGCTGCAAATGGTTTATGAATTCATCATGGTAGATTTCATATCATTATGTTTGTGTAGTCAAGCATAAATAATCAGAAATTGTTAACAAATACAATGATTAACCCTGAATGTTTGCTGGCGTAACTAGATGTCTACCTCACACTGATATTCCTCTTCAACCAAGAGAAGGTGCTGGGCTCTCAACACAATGGGACTAAGCCCATCTGTAGATCCTCAGGCCACCTCTCAGGTTCTAGGTTGGTCAATAGGGAGGATGCTTAGCACCATGAAAATCCCTCCTTCTCTACCCCCACTACCTTCCAGGTCACCTGGTTTTAATGGTTTGGAACAATATAGTGGAGTGCCTAGATCTACACAAGCTTTCCCTTCGTCATATCCTAGAATACCCTAGAGGGTGATGACTGGGTAGAGGAGGAAAGGGAAGCAAGACAATATGTTTTTAATTTGATTTTAGTTAGGCTAGGTTCATTTAATTAAGCCATTAACCTTTACTTGGAATTTACACATTGTTTATGAAATAAATTGCAGAAAATGAAAGCAGAAACTGAAATTGACTTGTAGTGGTGGACAAAGGTGGTCGGGCCGCCCTAACAGTCCTCTGAAACTAAAATTTTCTTTCTATTAAACTGAAATTAAAGTTCTATTTGACAGGCCGCATATTTCTGATCAAATTTGGCAAGGGGGCCGCAAGCTTTTTTCAGAAATGAGCGAGGGGGTCACACAGAATGCAGAAACAGTTGTGGACTAAGTTTCTAGGCTGAAGTTGCACTTATTGGGGGATTAAGTGCACCCTGGGTGCACCTGTTTTCCCATTAAGTGCGCCCTAGTCTCACCTTTTGCCCCGATACGAGCACCCTGCTCTGGATTGGGGTTTTTTTGTGAGACAGAGTTAGATCTGGCTGACAGTAACTTGTATTGTGGTCAACCTGACTCAGTTTTTCCTAGCAGAGGCTTTGACAGTACTTAAAATAGGAAATAAAATGAATCTAATATGGATTTAACATGAAATTTCTGAAAAACTAGGGTAAAATTTAAAAACCTTGAAAAATTAAAAAATTGGCCCAGGGATCCTGTGGGATCGACCTGGTATGGTCGCCAGTTCTGTAGCAAGGATTTATCCTTACTACAGGGGCAGGAATGATTTCATTTTGTCTATAGTACATAAGGGTAGGTTCCTGCATGGATGGGAAATGCAGAAAATAAGACAGAACGTAAATGACAGAAATGAAAGCTAAGCTAAGAACATAAAGAAGATAGATGGAAGCATTGGTGAACCCCTCTGCAAACATAGGTTAGGGTGTTGCCTCCTAAGACCTGCAAATAAATCCTAAGCTACAATAAAACCTGCAAAACAACATTAAGCATAAAACCTGCAAATGGAAACAAGGGTTAGAAAGAAAATACAACTAATAAGCAAAGAAATAAAACATGAAACATGGTTATACCTTCTTTGGTGGAAATGGGCCACCATGCCCTAGCTTGTGGAAGCACCTCTCTTGGATGAGGAGCTTTGGCTCAATGGAAATGGAGGAGAGGGAGTGTGGGTGGCTTGAGAGGAAAAGGTGTCTAAAGGCATCCACGGGAAGCATAACAATATGCAAGGGAGAAGTTTTTTGAGAGTGAGCCCCCACCCTCCTTTTATATCTTTTCCAAGGGGTTTTAGGGTTTTAAGCCCTTGGTCAGGGCTTTAGCCCATTTTTTGGGCTTTTAGCCCCTTTTTGGGGGCTTTATCTCCTAGGAGACTATTTTAGGCTCCTTTTTGGGGTTTTTAAGCCCTTTTCTTCATCCTTAGGCTATTTTGAGGGTGTGGGGGTCTAATGGAGTGATATGAGGGTCGTGAGATGGTGTCCTTGGGTGGTGTAGGCCATTGAGAGTTGAGTGGGGGATTTTTGGGTTAACACTTCGTCCCGTCGAGTAATGTTGGGAAGGCAGCAGAAGGAGCTGATGGTATGCGTAGGGTAACGCTCAACAACGAGATAGTCTATGGATTGAGGAAATAGAGATAAGAGGAAATGTAGGATGCATTAAAGGGGAGTCTTGATCAACGACATCAGATCATTTTGCACGGTGAACCTGCTTGAATGAAAGCTATTCGTCAGCCTTGCAAAATAGTTTAAATCTCGGACACATCCGACGATCAAGATTGGAGCCCAAGAAGATCTACGACTGAGATCCATTTTGCATCCCAAACTTACAAGGAAGAATATTTCAAATGGATGAGGTACAAGCCATTTTTATCAACGGTGCTAATGTGAGCAAAGGTAGATCAGAGGCTATGATTCATTTCATGATCTGGAGTAGCACGGGAGGAAACAAAACCTCACTACGCGAAGAGAGGCGGGGTCCGCTCAGATCGATGGTCAGGAAAGGAGTTGATCCTGACCAACAGCCAAGCTACGTACACACAAAGTAAGAACACGTGTGGCAATGGGAACCCCATAGATCTATGGTCTAATATCACGAAGGCTAAATCTACGGTATGAGCCACCAAGGAGACGCACGAAGTTTATATTGTGTAAAAGGATTTAAATAGGCCCACACGAAGCTACATAGATTTGTTCTTTCTAAAACCTCGAAGCTGTTGAAATATCCAAGTCACATCTAGAGTGCCAGCTCGGACCAGCCAAGGGACTGTGCTACAGAACAGTGTAGGCCCTTGATACTCCCTTGGTATTATTCAAAGATTGTCTCAATGGAGGTAGTGGGGGTGAGAGATGATATAGAACCAGAGGTATCAGGTCGAAGAATGGAAGAAAACCTATTAGATGCAAACTCTGAGGTTTTTGATACCATCCTGATGGGAGAAGCTATCGAAACCACCAAGGAAAAACTGAAAGATCGTAAGAACCAGGGTATAGATACCTACAGTGTGTTTAAGTCTTTCTTTCATTTTTTCTCTGTTAGCCAAACCCCCCAGTGCCCTGAATTTGTTGAGTGGTGGGCAGTGAATTTCTCTGTCACCGAAGGAGTTATTATGGATAGGTCTAAGTCTAAATTCCTCTACCTGGTTCAAGCCTCTGTCATCTGCAAAACCATGTATATCCCCAACACATTCATCCATATATCCCAAGACTATCGAGAAGAAGACATTATACGCTGTTTTAGAGAATCTACTGATGAAAGTAAAGATTCCTTCCTGAAGACCTGTTCTAAGCCTGATGGTGAATCCATTGACCTATCTTACCCTATTGACCTCAGCCAGTTCAACGAAGAAACTCAATGGTGTATATCCCTGACCAGTTAATTCCTAGGTCTAGATACCGACACATATGTCCTAGAGTCATTGTTGAGTATTTTATTCGTCATAGATACTTGCCCGACTGAATCCAAATTTCCTGGACAGTCAGGTCAGTCTTGTTGCCTTAATTTTGATGAGTTCTTATCTGAGAACATCCGTTCTCAGTTAGCGAACTTCCACGATGCCAGAACATTTAGATTCTAGTCCTTTTTGCTAAAGATCTTCATAGCCTATAACGAGGAAGACTTGCAGGTACCAGAATTGGAAATCACTACTAAAATGGCCACTAATTACGGTAAATTCATCAACCAATTGATGGCTGAAATATATGAAGTCTTCTTTCTAGAGAGGCTACCTAGGGTGTTTCCTGAAATGAGGTAGACGCTGCAATTGTCGAAAGGCAAGAAGAAAGGGGACTGGTTCCTATCAGATTTTGGGATAACCATAAGATTGTATGGCTTCATCCATCCTTCATATATCCTTCTAGATTTCTTAACCCCCAGGATTTTTTTCTTGGAATTAATTCAGCAAAAACTTATGGTCGAAGAGGAACATTTCTTGAACTTCAAGAAGAGTTCAAATTTTGTTTTTCCTTGGAAATTAGGACTGTACACAGTCAAAAACAGGGCTTCATTGCCCCTGGTCTCCAACTTGCTCAGAGGCATGAAATTTCCCCAAGACCAAGCAATAAATTATGATCCTCACCAGGTTATCTCGAAGAGAAGAACAACTCTCAAATGCCAACCCTTTGAGCACACGGAAGTTCCTGGATTTAGAGAAAAAGTGAATTGGGACAATTTCCTTAATCATGCCCCAATGGATAGCAATACCGAGCAGGACACTAGTTTGCAGCTACCTGGAGCAGTTTCTCCCCAAAAGGAGTTGGCTACTATAGCTTCTATGGCAAGGGGATACTCATCATTGGTCATCTATTCAACGAGTTTGATAAAAAGAGGGAGTATAGAGCCCATGGAAACCGAAGAAGTAGACACTGCCAGCATGCCCAAGAAGCAGAAAATAGAACCTCGACAGCAATTGGTGCAAGTTAAAAGGGGACATGAAAAGAAGAAGAATTTAGTAAAGTTACAACAATAGGTGGAGCTCGAGGCAGCCAAATTGTAGATGCAAGAGTATGTATTTGACGGGAAAAATCCGAGCAGACATGTGTCCAAAGAGGACTAGATAAGGTCTTACCAAGAAAGGGCTGATAAAAACTTTGAGGATACAGCAGAACTATACCACAAAGCCTCACAATTGCCTCAGCCCAATGTGGAACTAAAAACTATAAGGGATCATACCACTGATACCCTTATCTTAGCCCTAGAAGTGGGGAGCGAGGTGTCAGAGGTCAATGTAAGCCTCTCAAAGGTCCCCACTTCTAACATCACACACCTGAACAAAGATACTGGAGACATACTGAATACCAGACTACTTAAAGCCACCATATAATTGTCGAAGTCAAAGGAGAGTAAAGTGAAAACTTCTAATCTTTTAAGAAAGTCGAGAGTGGAGATTAAAGCACTTAAATTCCAACTCAACAACTTATAGAAGGGAGCTATACGAATGGAGGGATCTATGCAAAAAGGGAGTTTGGTCTAGAAAATGCTCGATGACAGAGATAAAGAGATACAGGCTTCGAAAAAGAAGTTAAGAATCCCCGTCTCCCAACTCACTCAAGCGAATGAATTTTCTGACTTTGAAAAGGAGAAGGAGGCGTTGAATTCTGAGCTCACTGATTACAAGGCTAAGATACTGAATCTTGAAGAAAAGGGGAGGCAATGGGAAGAAGATGTCCAGCTCTTGAGGAATAGCGAAGCGGAGTTAAAAGCTAGACTAGCAATGGAGGAAAGTGAGCTTCAAAGCATGAACACAGAGAAGGAAATTCAGTCCACAAGTACAAATGAAGAAGTAGACACCAACTCTCTCTCCAAATCAATGTCCTAGATAGGCCTAAAAGATACTGATCTCATTAAACTAAAGCAGTGGATCAAGGAATTAGAAAAGGAAAGAGTCAAAGAGAAATAAGGTAGAGAAAGGGTCGAGGAGAAGTGCCAAGAAATGACTCAACAAAATGATAAGTTGAGCCAGCAAGTGGTCAACAAACTTGCCTTGCAAGGCATTAAGAATCTGATATGGGACAAGATCATCATAGAAGCTGACAAGTTTCGACCCTATCTCAATGTTATTGAAGACCTGGAATTTGCTATGAGCGAAGCTAGGAAACAAGTCCAGATAGTAGGGGCTGAAGTGAACAAAAAACCTTTGGAGACCATAGAAAGTGCCATAACCTTCCTGAGCTCCTTGTCAGATGAAGCCTCTAGTAGTTACGGTCTTCAAAACAAGGTCAATGTTGTCTCTGAAGCTAGAAAGGTGATAGCTAAACATAGGATGATGGAGACAGTGCAGGCCAAAATGGAGGTCACTAAGCAAAAAATTCGAGAGGTTGTCAAGCTGTTCAGACCATTGACGAGTAGGGGGCTCCCCTTTTCTTGGGAAGAGATTGGTCCTTTACTGTCTCAAAAGGATTATAAGGAGTGTCTAGTAAACTGCCGATTGGCTCACAATAAATTCGGGGATATGCAACAAGACTTGTCGGGGAAGGTCATTTTTGAAAAGTTGGCCAATGATTTCGAGTTATGGTTTGACTTTAAAGCCACGTGATCCAAAGTCCCTAGGGAATCATACTCAAAAGCGATGGAACTCAAGGCGTAAGCTTATGACATGGTCGTTGTACCTATACCTTGTCCCGATGCATGGAGAATCATCTGCCAATATGCATCAGCCAAGCTTAAAACACACTAGTAGAAGTAACGATGACAATGCACGAGATATTTTCTAGGTGTTGTGCACCCATCCTAATTATTGCTTCTCTCAAAGGATTTTGTACAGTCATCATCCGCCAGACGGGAGTGTGGGGTACTCTTGTGCCTTTTTCGTCCCACTTTCCATGTTTCATTGTCTGGTTGTTTCATACAAGCCACATCCAATATGCCACCTAAGAGGCTGTTAGAAGATGTCCTCCTGTTGTAACAAATTTTGATTCCCGAATGTCGGTTTAGGAGATCCATAATACTATAAATATACCTCCTGAATAAGGAGAAAGGGTTGAAACCATTGTAATTTTGTTGTGTGTGTTTTTCAAGAAAATTTTAATATAATTGCAGAGCCGAGATCGGTGTTTTTTGTACATGGATTCATGTGTTGTTTTCACTTACAGTATGTTATTTCCTTTCTTATGTGAATGTTATTCCAGTTTTCCTTTCCATTTTGTTTTCTTTCATATCTGAGACTTAGGGTATAACAGCTCGAAATTCATACTTGCTATGCTCCGTTTGTTGTTTCAAGTATTCACCAAAGTTTCTTCTAAATTTAATACATAATTCATTTCTTACAATGCTCTATGTTGATGGTCTGTTCATGTTCTTCCTTTCCACCAGACAATTATAAATCAACTGTTATCAAATGGCTACCTTGCCACTGTGTTGAAATTGTTTGCATTTAAGTTCTAATTATTTTTGTTGTGTATCTTGACTCCATCTCCCAATGGTGCTACATTTTGTTTCAACCAATTTTACAAACAATTTATAGTTTCATTTGCATATATATATCTAGAATCGTTAACATTTGGTGAGAGATCCCTCTCGGAAGAGAAGAAGGCCAATTCTCTCTTCAAAAGTGGTTTTTCTATTACCTAGGACCGAGCCTTCCACAACATTTGGTCCAATTCCAGTTCTAACAAACTGGCACCATTGTTGGGGATGAGATTGAATATTATCCCTGGGAAGAATGACAAAGATTCAAAGGATAAAGAGTTTCTGTGGGAAAATAGAGATTCTTACATGTGAAGAAGGTTGTATCATTCGCCCTAGCGACTCCACTAAAAGATTCTAGGAGGCGATTCCACTGAGGAGACTGGTGATCATAAAGATGAGATTTCTAGGGATAGACATAAATTCCTAAAGTTGCTAAGAGGTGATACATTTGTCCTGGCGACTCCAAGTTCACAGTGACCAGTATCACACTAGATATCTTGGCTCCCAGAAAGATCCACACGAGAGGTATCTTTGATACTGAAACTTTGCTCAGTGTGGATAATACAGAAAAAATACTTAGAAATAGGAATAAGGAGAGATAAAGTTCTCCATTGTTTTATACTTCATGACCTCAGGCCTTACAAGGCTTAGCTGAACCCGAGTGGGGCTAGGCCTTTGACCCGAGGAAGGCTAGGGTAGACCCTAATCCGCTGCAATCCTATCTGCTTTATTATTTGTGGCTAAATCTAGAAACCCCATCCAAATCTGAAGGGATAGCCTTTGTCTTTCAAAATACCCAAGTGCCCAATTCCCTGTTTGTTCCTAGCCGACCCGCCTCCATGGCTGCTACTAGATTCGCCCTGTTAGCCCTACGTCTGGTCCTGCATGACCTCCCCATGAATTATTCCCAAAGGATTACACTCTATGATGGGGAGGGAAATGTTTGGGATAATTTTGATGACTTTATTGACCTAGAGGAGGTAGACGATGAAGATGTCAAGATGCGGTTATTTGCTCAGAGTTTGTCTGGGGAAGCCAAGAAATGGTATAAATATTTTCCAACTAGGTCTATCTGCAGCTTCGCTGGCTTCCAGACCATATTTCTGGAAATATGGGATGACAAGCAAAGCCCATTGCAGGTTTTGTCTCAATATAATAATCTCAAGAAGGGAGGTTTTGAATCCGTCCATGAATTTTCTAGCTGATTGATGTGGGTATACAACTCAATACCTGTCGATATCAAACCTTCACCCAGGGCGGCTAAGCTTCATTATGTAGACGACTTTGACAATGATTTTTTTCTACTGTTAAGCGAAAGAAAGTATAACTCTCTCCTGGCCATGTTCACTGATTCCCTAGAAGTAGAAGCCAATATGATGGCATGTGGGAAAAGTAAACCAAGGGTGGATATCGACAGGAGGAAGGGTAGAGAAGAAGCACACCCCTCTGCTTTCGCCTCTACATCCAGTGATATAAAAATTTTGTTGATTCTCAAAACCATGGATAAGTTGATGGACAGGATGGTAGTAGAGGCCAGGCCGACGAACCAGGAATAGAATGAGCCTCAAATAAGGAATCCCAATTTCAAGTAGTAAGTCCCTCCCCACTCCAACCCAATAGACCAAGGGATGTGAGGAACCCGAGAAACCCTAAAAAGTAGCTGATCAGACCTCCTTTCCCTGAAAACTATGTGGTTGCAAAAGATGAATTTGAGTCCGTCGAACAAAACATCTATCATTTCAGTGACCTGGACTGTGAGATTTACATGACAGAAGAGGAACATGACATGTTCGCCCAAGTAGATGGAAAGACCATAATTGAGGAATTAGAGCAATATCATAAAGGGTATATGCATGCTATAGATGATGTCAGGAAGATCAAGCTAAGGAATAGGGACGTGGCCATACAGAAGAAAGGTGGCGACTCTACTGGTGACACTGCTGTACCTAAAGGAGGGTTAGACCCGGACCAACCTTCTAGTAGTCATACCGGTCCTGGGAAAGAAAATGACAAATAGAAAGGGCCGATGGCACCTATAAATGTGGGAAAAGAAAGAAGTAATGTGAAAAGATTGGAATCAGTGGCACCTGTCGAGCAGAGCAAGACCTTCCCCACATTTGACCTCCAAAACGAACTAGCTAAACTAAAGATCTCGATTCCTTTTAACGAATTGTTGAGGAATCAGGAATACAAAGACACAATCATGCATATTATTGTGAACTAAGGGGAAGCTCATGCTGATATCTTAGAGCTGACCGAAGACAATCCTACTATTGTTTTGGGGTCTAAGATTGACAGTGTGGACAGCAAGGATGAGGAGGTGTCCCCCTTTTACATGAGCTTGAATGCACATGATATGGTGTTACACAATGCCATGCTGGATTTAGGAGCCTCGCACAATCTGATGCCAAAGGGAGTGGTGGAAAGCCTAGGGTTGGAGATTACTGGGCCTTACAAAAATTTGTATTCCTTTGATTCTGTTAACACCATTTTTAATAGTTTATTCGAGGGCTTGACAGAGGTTCAGTAAGGGTCCCATCCCCTCTAATCTCATGTGACCATCCTTCAATGAGGAAAGCAGTAGGTGTATTGTAGCATTGGGCATGATACCTATTCAAGGGTTGTGATTGATCGAAGGAGAATCAATGGTTCAGAACCACTTCACGTGAGAAAACATGCGCGATCAAAGTTTATGTCCCAGAGTACAAAACGTGTTAAACATCGGCAACTTTCGATAGTTGAGATGAATCCTGGGGCAGATCTACGGCCTACAATAATTTCCCACTCCATACTTGTGCAGACAAAGCTGCTATCTCAAATCATGAAAAGGGGTAGAGGTTGCAAAGATCAACGACCGCGATGAAGAAGAGGACAGATCCATGGCTAGGGTTCATTTTGCAAGGCGAACTAGCATGGATGAATATTTGAGTTCTCTGTTGCGAAAAAGGGTGGGGCCCACTCTGATTGGTGGCTGCAGGAGGTTCAACCTCGATCGATGACTTAGGATGTATCACGATCCAAACTACCCACGGTGTTCAAAAGAGAAAGGTTGGCGATAGGATGAGTGGAACATGGACAACAGATATGAAAGATTCTTTTGATTGAACGACTAAGAAAGACTCTTGAGGTGCAGATCTCCCACCTAGTGTGGAAAGGATAGTGGAGGGGGCATTCACACATATAATTTTCCTCGTTGCAGATTGGTCGATTCCTCTAATGCCATTCGAGATATGTCTGAGGTGGAAGTCCTATCTAATGGCACAATTTTTTCGGTTCGCAGGTGTGGCGTGTGTTACATTCAAGGGGATCCATCCTGGTGAGGTGGTTTTTTGCATGAGTTGGCCTATGGAAGGGAGGAAGGTAGACGAAAAATATACTACTCACACGAGGCAGAGCTTACACAACGTGGGATCATCCATTTCATGAAGTATGCAGCATGGATTTACTGTACCAGATGGCGTCCACAACTGCTCCCCGCAGCAGACAGTAGGGCACCACGACCGATGAATCCAAATGACTAGATCCCCAGTAAGTAAAGGATCACCCTAATTTCATCTTTGCACATGTTAGGTTCAGATACAATCGATGACAGAATGTGCAAGAATTTTGACCAGCCTGTGCGAATATCAATCCCAAAAGCTCTATAAATACCACCTTCAGTTCAACAAGAGTGAACTAACATATATCCAGAGGCTGAGTTCTACTTCTCTAGGAAATTTGCAGAGGCCTGATAGAGGTTAACGATGAAGATTTGGTTCGAAAAACTTGTCCGTCTAGGGGTGTTGATGGTTGGTGAGCAGGTTCCATGTTCACTCATCACCTTGGTATTTGCACGCCAATGGTGACACTAGCCATCGGGGCCTAGAGGTGATACCCATGTCTTTGACGACACGAGACCTAGATATTTACTCCCCGTAGGTGTTTTTCCAGGAACCCCTAACACCATCGCACCCACCAAAGCCTCCGCAAAAAGGAACAACTATTGGTTGTTCTCTGTGTAAATATTTGTTCAAATGGGAGTGTCAAGGGTTTAAATCCCTAACAGCCATATTTGTGAAGTCCACTTTCTAAGGGTGATGGGGCTGATGTATATCTTCTACACCTTATTACCTGTGGGAGAATTCACCTCACTAAAGGAAAGGAGCATAAGAATGATGAGCCACCCCGCAGGTCTATATCAGCCAGAAGCAATGCGGTACTTCTTCTAGAGCCCACGTATAACAATGTTACCTAGCGGGAAGGAGGTGGTGGATGTGACTAGACTAGATAAGGATGCCGAATACCTCACCAGTGTGTGCCCATGTGGAAAGCTGCATTTGAACATGGTGGAAGCACACATCTCAAAGTATAGAAGCAGGCATCATACTCATCATCCGTCATGGCTGCCGAACGTGTTGAACTATTAGCCAAGCCAAATAAAGCCACTAGCACCATAATGTTTGTTTCTATTTGTAAGAAATGGTGATAGTCCACTCTCTGCACTATTAATGCCAGATGGGGACTTGTAACAGTTTTTGATTCTATAGTCTTAGCATTAGGATTGTATAAAAATGCTCTCGATAGAGGGAGAAAGGAGTTAGTGAATTGGATTGGGAAACAATCCCGGGATAAAGCTTAATACTTGTGTATGAATAAATTATAGTGGAAGACTGTCATTCACAGCAGAGATTCCTGTGTTATTGTTTTTCCCAATAAGTTCTTTCCTTTTTACGTGTAAATTGTGTTTTCTTGTTTCCACTCCATTTTTTTTATTGCTTTTCATGCCTGCGACATAGGGTATAGTGGTTCAGAATTCATACTTGTTATGATTTGGCTATTGTTCCAGGAATTAACAATGGTTCTTCTAAAGTTACATGGAATTCATCTCGCCGATGCTCCATGCGATGGACTGTCCCTCCTTGTCTTCTAAAACGCCTGCTAAAATCTCCCGATTGGGAAATCAGTAGCTATCTTGCCTCTGTTTGCTACCTTTTGTCATTCTTTCATATGTAACCATTTCTTGTGCAAGTTTTGACTCCATTTTCCCATGGTCCCTTATCCCCTGATAATCCCACCATGCACTTTCCTCGACATACTTTGCCCCATTCAGGATCCTAGCCCCCTGATTATGTTGATTGAAAATCCTTTTTGCGGAGTAAACTCTGGTGACACACAAGACTGACAACCTTATGTGGAGCTACTCCAGTGATAAATGAGAGATCCCTCTCTGACTGCGCAGGGCCAGAGGTGCACCCTAAAGTGGTTATACTGTTACCCAGAAGCGATCCCTTCCACAACCTTTGGTTCAATTCCGGTGCTAACAAACTGGTGCCACTGTCGGGGACTGAACTTGAGGATCCTCCACAGGGAGAACGACAAATATTTAGATCTAACTGTTGATGGTGAACAATCTATCAGACACCAAGAAGGTTGAGCACTTTTCACCTGGTGACTCCACTCTTGGAGTATGCAGACTTGAGCAACTCCGCTGGTGGTATAATCCAGAAAATCTAATGATTGAGGAAGGCTGGCTGATCCCGCCTAGAAAATGGACCCCTCATAAGGCTAAAAAATGCATGGCGGAAGGTCCAAGCACTCGAGTCCATGTTTCTTCTAGGATGCCTTATCCTACCTTATAAGTTTTCTCTTGTCTTTCTTGAAATTTATCAAAACAGCTTTCTTTGGCCCAACTCATCCTGAGCAGAGCCTTGGACATATTCCTGTATATCCTTCTTTACGAACTGAAATCATTGTGTCATCTTGTACACCTGATTTCGGCCTAGATTTTCATCCAGGGGATCTCAATATCAGAGGACACCCCTGTGAAATTCATGAAACCTTAGGAAATAGTTTGGCTATCGTACCTAACCTTGTCTCCCCCACTTCTCCAAGCTGATAAAAACCGCTGCAATTACCTCCTGTTCTCCATGATTTCCTCACAAAATATTACAAGTACCTCCCCAAGTTTGATGGAGAATATGAAAACTTGACTGCTGATAAACATGTACAAGCCTTTGAGCATTTCTCTGATCTGTTCGAGATAGAACATGATGATCTCTGCATGCAGACATTCACTCTATCCTTGCAATGGGATGCCAAAGTCTAGTTTAAACACTTGCAGCCTAAGTCCATCAACACTTGGGAAGATCTTTCTTGCACATTCTTGAGGTTTTGGGGAAGGAGTCAGCCATTGGAGCATATGCTTTCAGATTTTTATTCTTTGAGGAGACATGAAGGCGAGGCCATATCTAGTTTTAATAGAAGATTCAGAAGATTTTATTATAACATGCCTAAGGAAGTTCAACCTCTTGAGAACACTGCTAAGATCTATTATGTAGCTGCCTTTCCTCCTGACCTGTCCTTGCTTCTTTTGGAGAGAAAATCAACCATCTTATAGTAGATGTTCACTAATTGCTTGGAGGTTGAGGAAAACCTTAAGATTTCTAGAAATATGTTAGATCAGGACAATGGTGGTGAAATAACAAATGCATACAAATTGGTTGGACCCTACAAGCAAAAGAAGGAAGCCTACATCCCATCAAAGACCTCTCATGATATATAGAAAGATGACTGGCCTGAGGCTAAAATAAACGGTTCCGTAGGACTATTCTCTAAAGATGGAAACCTGCCCCGATATTGGTAAACTAAAGACGCTTTTGAGAAGGATCTTGGTGTGCCTGTGTATGACAAATATGAAGAAGAGTACCTGTAGAATGAGCCGGCTATTGAAACGACACCTTCTGATGAAAGAAGTCAAAGTGTAATGCAAAATCAGGAGGTCAAAGTGAGAAAATATGATGAGGGAACTGGAGGTGATAGCTTAACCTTATGCTATGCCTCTTTTGAATTTATAAGGCATATAATTAAGGCCTCCAAGAAAAAGCAGAAGAAACAGAGGTGGTGCAGGCCAGAAACTTGTACAAAAAGGGAGGTGGATGCAACAGTTTATAGATAAACACTTTTTCTGATACTCCATTTTTAGGAACGTCGCCTCACCCAGAAGAAGTCTTCCTACTCGGTTCCAACGGAGAAGCTGAGGACCTCCCTCTCGAAGCACATCAAACCTTCGTTGCTGAAATTTCAGACGAAGAGAGGGATATTCTGTTAGAGAAATATTCTGAGCGTCCTCATCTGCAATCCCCAAGTGTTATCCTGATGACTCCCTAGAAGCAGGAAGATATGGATAGCTTTCCCATGAGCAGGTGACAGAATGTGCTGGAGGTTTCCATGAATTATATGACCCCGTGGCCAAATACATGGAGGGCCTAGGTGAAGGAAATTATTTGTCACGTCTCTACCTTAAACATCAGTTTGTTTATCATTCCCTTCTCCCATTATCTGTTTCATTTTTGTCCATCGAGCACCATGCAAGAACAAGAATATTAGGCAAGTTGCTTGATTGGCTTCACTGGAAGTCCGACTTCACTTAGTTGGACTTATGTACAAATTTAGGTAGAGTAGGTAGGAGAAAATAAGCTCATATATTATCGAGCATTTCCTTCATTACTGTTTTCAGTTTGTTTCCATTTTCAGTTACTAGCACAGGTTTACAATTGCCAGCATGATTTGCAAGAGTGGCACGAATTCGCTGGAGCAGTAGCATGAAGCAAAATGGAGGTGTCCAAGAAAATCTAAAGGCATCCCAATGGATTTGGCACTTGTTCTACGGGGGTTCTTTTCTACCTCACTGGGAGGATAGCATCCGTCATGCAGCCAGTTGTTAACACTCCATTTTTAACAGTTGAATCGAGGGCTTGACAAAGGTTTGGTAAGGTTCCCAGCCCCTCAAATCTCATGTGACCATCCTTCACTGAGGAAAGTGGCAGGTGTATTATAGCATTGGGCATTATCCCTATTCAAGGGTTGTGATTGATCGAAGGAGGATCAACGGTTCTAAACCACTTTGCACGAGAAAACATGCGCAATCAAATTTTCTGTCCTGGAGTGCGAAATGTGTTAAAGACCAGTGGCTTTCAACGGTTGAGATGAAGCCTAGGGTAGATCTACGGCCTACAATAATTTCACACTCCATACTTGCGCGGACAAAGCCGCTATCTCAAATCACAAAAAGGGGTAGAGTTCACAAAGATCAACAGCCGTGATGAAGAAGAGGACAAATCCATGGCTAAGGTTCATTTCACAAGGCAAACTAGCACAGACGAATATTTGAGTTCTCCATTGCAAAAAAGGGTGGGGCTCACTCTGATCGATGGTTGCAAGAGGGTTGACCTCGATCAATGGCTCAAAACATATCACGATCCAAACTACCCATGGTGTTCAGAAGAGAAAGGTTGGTGGAAGGATGAGAGGAACGTGGATGACGGATATGGAATATTGTTTTGATCAAATGGCTAAGAAAGACTCCCGAGGTGTATATCTCCCACCCAGTGTGGAAATGACAGTAGAGGGGCCATTCACATGTGTAATCTGCCTCGTCGCAGATTGGTTGATTCCTCCAATGCCATTCAGGATATGGCTGAGGTGGAAGTCCTATCTAGTGGCACCGTTTTTCCATTTCATGGGTGTGGCACATGTTCACTTCAAGGGGAGCCATCCCTGTGAGGTGGTTTTTTGCGTGAGCTAGCCTACGAAAGGGAGGAAGGTAGCTGAAAAATATGCTACTCACACGAGGCAGAGCCTACGCAACATGGGATCATCCATTTCATGAAGTATGCAACATGGATTTACTGTACCAGATGGCATCCACAACTGCTCCCCACAGCAGACAGTAGGACACCACAGCCAATGAAGCCAAATGACTAGATCCCCAGCAAGTAAAGGCTCGCCCTGCTCGCGTCTTTGCACATGTTGGCATCAGATACACTCGATGAAATAATGTTCAAGAATGTTGACCAACCTATGCAAAGATCAATCCTAAAAGCTCTATAAATACCACCTTCAGTTCAACAAGACTGAACTAACATATCTCTAGAGGCCGAGTTCTACTTCTCCATGAAATTTGCAGAGACCTGATAGAGTTTGACAATAAAAATTTGGTTCAAAAAGCTTGTCTATCTGGGGGTGTTGATGGTTGGTGAGAAGGTTCCACACTCACTCGTTTCCTTGGTATTTGCATGCCAATGGCGACACCAGCCATCGGGGCCTATACATGATACCCATGTCTCTGATGACGCAAGACCTGGACACTTAATCCCCGTAGGTGTTTTTCCAGGAACCCCTGATACCATTGCGCCCACCAAAGCCTCCATAGAAAGGAACAACCATTGTTCATTCTTTGTGTAAATATTCATTCAGATGGGAGTGTTAGGGGTTTAAAGCCCTAACAACCTTGTTTGTGAAGTCCACTTTCCAAGGGTGATGGATCTGGTGTAGATCTTCTACATCTTATTTCCTATGGGAGAGTTCACCTCACTAAAGGTGAGCAGCATAAGAATGATGAGCCACCCCGCATGTCTATATTAGCTAGAAGCAATGTGACACTTCTTCCAGAGCCCACGTATAACAATTTTACCCGGTGGGGAAGGAGGTGGAGGATGTGACTAGACTAGATAAGGATGCCAAATACCTCACCAGTGTGTGCCCATATGAAAAGCTACATTTGAACGTAGTGGAAGCACACACCTCAAAGTATAGAATCAGGAATTATACTCATCATCCGTCGTGGCAGCCGAACGTGTCGAATTTTTAGCTGGGCCGGATAAAGCCACTAGCGCCATAATGTTTGTTTCTATTTGTAAGACGTGGTGATAGTCCACTCTTTGCACTGTTAACGTCGGATGGAAACTTGTAACATTTTTTGATTCTGTAGTCTCAGCATTAGGATTTTATAAAAATGCTCCCGATAGAGGAAGAAAGGAGTTAGTGAATTGGATTGGGAAACAATCTCGGGCTGAGGCTCCCATTTGTAAAGCTTGATACCCGTGTATGAATAAATTGCAGTGGAAGAATTTCATTCACAGCAGAGATTCCTATGTTGTTGTTTTTCCCAATAAGTGCTTTCCTTTTTACGTGTAAATTGTGTTATCTTATTTCCACTCCATTTTGTTTATTTTTTTTCATGCCTACAACATAGGGTATAGTGGTTCAGAATTCATACTTGTTATGCTCAGGCTACTGTTCCAGGAATTAACAATGGTTCTTCTAAAGTTACATGGAATTCATCTCACCGATGCTCCATGCGATGGACTGTCCCTCCTTGTCTTCTAAAATGCCTGCTAAAATCTCTTGATTGGGAAATCAGTAGCTATCTTGCCTTCATTTTCTACCTTTCCTCATTCTTTCATTTGTAACCATTTCTTGTGTAGGTTTTGACTCCATTTTCCCATGGTCGCTTATCCCCCGATAATCCCACCATGCACCTTCCTCAACATACTTTTCCCCATTCAGGATCCTAGCCCCATGATTATGCTGATTGAAAATCCTTTTTGCGGAGTAAACTCTGGCGACACACAAGAATGGAAACCTTATGTGGAGCTACTATGGTGATGAATGAGAGATCCCTCTCTAACTATGTAGGGCTAGAGGCGCAGCCTAAAGTGGTTTTGTTGTTACCCGAAAGCGAGCCCTTTCGCAGCCTTTGGTTCAATTCCAGTGCTAACAGATTGTAAAAGGGTTAAATGTCTGGGATTGATCAAAGACATGGTGGTTTCTTTAAATAAGCTCCCCTCTAAAGTTTTGGTCATGGACGTCATCGTAGCAGACATTCCCCCCAAGTTTGGTATTCTACTACCGAGATCCTAGACTTCGAAGCTGAAGGGCAGCCTGCAAATGGACATGACATATGCTACCATTCATGTTAGGAATGAAAGCAAGAGGTTATATAGTGAGAAGAGGTTTCCTTACGTAGTGAGGAGTCAGCCTCAGCCTGAAATCCATCACATCTATGTCATCAACATAGAATTAGGGTCCTCTATTTTATTCAACGATGTATCTCCTTGCAACTCCAAAATTGGTGGGCCACAAAGGGATGAAAAAGAGGCCATCAAGCTAGAGGCCAGAGAAGGGAATCAGGAAGATGAAGGACTATGGAAAATGTATTTCGACGGCTTGATGTCTAAAGTGGGTGTTGGTGTAGGTGTGTATATTATCTCCCCCATTAAAGATACCAAAGCTCACTCTTACAAGTTGATTTTTGAATTCTATAACAATGTAGTGGAGTACGAAGCCTTGTTGTTGGGCTTACGTGCGCTGAAAGATTTAGGTGCGAAAAAGTTCCAAATTTTTGGGGACTCAGAGCTTGTAGTAAATCAAGTGAATGATATATATCATACTAAGCATCCGAGAATGAGAGCCTACCAGAATGAGGTATGGGATATGTTCAGGAATTTCTTCACCAAACACACAGTCCAAGTGATTCCCAAAGACGAGAACACGGTGGTAGACTCTCTAGCGACTGTAGTGGGAAAATTTGAAGCTTCAGTGACACGAAAGAAGAAATATAAGGTGGAGATTGTAAATATACCTTCCATACCAGATAACACCAAACATTGTCAGGTCTTCGAAGATGATATGCATATCAAAAGATTCTTGGAGATGTCTAGTGAGTTTGTGAATACTCACATCGATGAGGGTGCCTCCAACCCCAAAAACCTCCTAGACACTGAAGGGGAAGGAGTGGAAGCCATCGATATGGGGAAACTAAAAGACTCCTTGGGGGGAAAGAATATAGTCTAGTTGAAAAGCAATCATATCCCCAGGGGCCTGATACCTTTAGAATCTCTTTTTGACCAAAATGATGTATCTAAAGAGCCTAAAGTTGAGCCTGCCATGGATGCCATCGAAGATATAAATATTAGCACTAAAGAAGACCTGAAGATAATAAAGTTGTCTAAGAAATTACCAGTTGAAGAAAAATATGGATATGTGAAACTAATGAAGAAGTACACGGATGTGTTTGCATGGAGCTATGAATATCTTAAAGAGTATGACAATTCCATCATCCAGCCCACCATTCTGATCAAACCCAGAGAAAAACCTTTTAGGAAAAAGCTCTGGAGGATCAATCCAAAGTTAGTGCCCATCATTGAAAGGGAAGTGAAAAAGTTGTTCGATGCGAAGATAATAGTGACTCTGAGGTTTTCCAGATGGGTGGCCAATTTGGTTCCCGTTCGGAAAAAGAATGGGGAGATACGGCTATGCGTGGATTTCAAGAATTTGAACAAGGTATCTTTGAAAGATAATTACCCCTTGCCTAAAATGGACCAGATCCTACAGAGGGTGGTAGGCTCAGAAATAATATCCATGATGGATGGGTTTTCTAGGTACAACCAGGTGAAGGTGTTACCTGAAGACCAAGAAAAAACCGCTTTCACCACACCTTGGGGAACCTTCATGTATGCAAATATGCCATTTGGGTTAATGAATGCTGGAGAAACTTTCCAACATGCCATGGATATTGCTTTTGTAGAAAAGAAAGAAAAATTTGTGGTGATATACATGGACGACATTACTGTGTATTCCAGGTGGGATAAAGATCACATCAGGCACCTGGAAATATTTTCATTAAATGCAGAAGGTATGGCATTTTCTTGAACCCTAGAAAGTCAAATTTTGCTTTGGAAGAAGGAAAGTTGCTTGGACACATTATCTCAAAAGAAGGGATTAGGATTGATCCAGACATAGTAAAAGGCATCTTGAAGGTCGAGGAACCAAGGAGCAAGAAAGAAATCCAATCCTTCCTCGGTTAAGTTAACTTCTTGAGAAGATTCATCCCTAGCTTCATCGAAATCCTGATGGATATTACCGACATGCTAAGAAAGGATCATGAAATTAAGTGGACAATCAGAGCCAAGAAAGCTTTCAAAAGTATAAAACAAGCCATATCAGAAGCTCCTGTATTGATCAGTCTAGACTTTGAAAAGGATTTTTTGGTATTCTCTTATGCTTCAGAGCACACCGTAGTGGTAGTGTTGCTACAAAAGAATGATTAGGGTGAAGAATAGCCTATAGAATTCTTCAGTAAGATATTGAGAGATGGAGAGCTGAGATACAGCATAATGGAAAAACAAGCATATGCCTTGGTTAAATCCTTAAAGGATTTTAGAATCTATCTCCTCCATTCCCACATCATTCCCTTCGTACCCTATAGTGTGGTGAAGGGCATACTTACGCAGCCTAACCCAGAAGGAAAGAGAGCCAAGTGGGTTGTGGTACTCCTAGAGTATGACATATAAATCAAGCCCACGAAGTTGGTCAAAGGGTAGGGATTGGCAAAAATGATGACAAACTCCCATTGTGACTCTCTATAGCTGAATTTTCTTGCTTGTTAGTTTGGTCCAGAGGAAGCCGAGGTGCAGGTGAATCCAGCCATCTCTACATCCCCTTGGTATGATGACATTGTTTTTGTATTGCAAAATTTACAACCCCCTACTGGTCCGAGAAAAACCCAAGATAGATCCATAAAACTGAAATCTGTGAAATTTTGCATCATAGAAAAATACCTCTACTAGAAAGATCCTCAGGGAATATTGCTGAATTGTCTTCTGGAGGATGAAGCTCGACACGTGGAAAAGGAGTTTCATGAAGGAGATTGTGGAGGAAATCATTCCTGGAAAGTCACCACAAACAAAATCATGAGGGCAGGATTTTATTGGCCTTCGTTGTTCTTAGATGTTTATAAGGAAACAACAAGATGTTACCAGTGTCAAATCTTTGAAGGAAAAAGGAAGGTGGTGTCTCTCCTGCTCAATCCTATATCTGTGGAGGCTCCATTCCAGCAATGGGGGTTAGAATTCATCGGTGAGATAAATCCAAACTCCTCTAGACAGCACAAGTGGATTCTGACAGCCACTGATTACTTCACAAAGTGGATTGAGGCCATACCCTCTCGGAGGGCTATAGAAGAATTGATAATAGATTTCATAGAAAACAATATCCTAGCAAGGTTCGGCTTCCTGAGGCGAATCGTGACTGACAATTCCCCTGCATTTAAATCCAAAAAGATGATCAATTTTTGCCATAAATACCATATAAGCGTTAATCACTCCATGGTTTATTACCCACAGGGGAATGGATTGGCTGAATCTTCTAACAAGAACCTTGTAAGGATTATTAAGAATTTATTACAAGATAACAAGAAATCCTGGCACACCAAATTGAAATATGCCTTGTGGGCCGACAGAATCATCACCAAAAGGGCCATTGGTATGTCTCCATTCCAGTTAGTATATGGAACCGAAGTAACTTTCCCTGCTTCTCTGGGCATCCCAGTCATGAAAGTATTGTGAGATTCATTAGACAAGCCAAATCCCATTCAAAGAAGGATCAACTAGATCATTGAGCTTAATGATGTACGGGACAAGGCTTACGATAAGGTCCAAATACACTAGGAGAAGATGAAGAATACCTTCGACAGGAGGATAAAGGAGGATGTTTTCCAAGTCGATGACTTGGTGCTAAAATGGGATGCTCCCCATGAGGATAAAGGGAAGCATAGGAAGTTCGACCATTTATGGGTAGGCCCGTACCTTATTGCTGCACATAGAGGAGATAATGCCTTCATTTTACAGTATCTAGATGGGTCACAGTATGAACGAGGCATAGTGAATGGAAGGTTCCTGAAGCATTACTTGGAATGAAGGGATTAGTATCCATGTATCATAGTGTAAATACGTTTCACTTTTCAATCAGTACAGATGGTGAATCGAAATATTTGAAGCCCACAGAGAAGGCCTTAAGATCAAAAGAGGTAACCATTGTTTTAAAGTTCATTTTTATTTTAGGCAGTTAGATAATATGAGATTTCAATGGTTTCGGCACTTGGTCTATAGGGGGTTCTTTGCTACCTCACGGGGAGGATAGCATCCCTCGTGGAGCCGATTGTTAACACTCAATTAAATTTTGGGTATGAGTGTTACTCACGTTCTCTGGCTAGTCAATTAATTTTGGGAAGGTAGCGGAAGGAGAAGATGGTATGCACAGAGTAATGCTCAGCAGTGAGATAGTCTGTGGATCGGGGAAACAGAGCTAAGAGGAAATGTTGGACGTGTTAAAGGGGAGTCTCAATCAATGAAATTAGATCATTTCATATGGTGAAACTTGCCGACCGAAATCCACTCTTCATCCTTGCGAAATAGTTTAAAGCTCAAATGCATCTGATGGTCAAGATTGGAGCCCAAGAAGATCTATGGCTGAGAGCCATTTCACATCCAAAACTTACAAGGAAGAAGATTGCAAATGCAGATTGCGAAAAGTAGTACAGGCCATTTTGATCAACGGTGCCAATGTGAGGAAAGGCAGATCGATGGCTATGATTCATTTCGTGATCTGGAGTAGCATGGGAGGAAATAAAACCTCACTATGTGAAGAGAGGTGGGGTCCGCTCAAATCGATGGTCGAGAAAGGATTTGATTTTGATCAATAGCCAAGCTGCATATGCACAAAGTAAGAACACATGTGTCAATGGGAAACCCATAGATCTACGGTCTGAGATCACGAAGGGTAAATCTACGGTACAAGCTTCCTGGGAGATGCGCGAAGGTTATATTATGTAAAAAACTATAAATATGCCCACACGAAGCTGCATAGATTTGTTCTTTCTGAAACCTCAAAGCTGTCGAAATATCCAAGTCATGTCCAGAGCACCAGCCCAGACTAGCCAGGGGACCACGCTACAGAACAAGGTAGGCCCTTGATACTCCCTTAGTATTATTCAAATATTGTCTCAATGGAGGTAGTGGGGGTGAGAGATGATATAGAACCGGAGGTATCAGGTCTAAGAATAGAAGAACACCTGTTAGATGCAAACTCTAAGGTTTTTGATACCATCCTGATGGGAGAAGCTATCGAAACCGCTAGGGGAAAACTAGAAGATCGTAAGAACTGGGGTATAGATACCTACGGTGTGTTTAAGTCTTTCTTTCATTTTTTATCTATCAACCAAACCCCCCAGTGCCCTGAATTTTTCAAGTGGTGCACAGAGAATTTCTCTGTCACCAAAGGAGTTATTATGGATAGGTCTAAGTCTAAAATCCTCTGCCCGGTTCAAGCCTCTATCATCCTCAAAACCCTAGATATCCTTGACGCATTCATCCATATATCCCAAGACTGTCGAGAAGAAGACATTATACATTGTTTTAGAGAATATACTGATGAAAGTAAAGACACCTTCGTGAAGACTTGTTCTAAGCATGATGGTGAACCCATTGACCTATCTTACCCTATTGACCTCAGTCAATTCAACAAAGAAATTCAATGGTGTATATCCCTGACCAATCAGTTCCTAGGTCTAGATACCGACGCATACATCCTAGAGTCATTGTTGAGTCTTTTAATCGTCTTAGATACTTTCTCAGTCGAACCCGAATTGCCTGGATAGTTAGGTAAGTCTTGTTTCCTTAAATTTGATGAGTTCTTAGCCAAGAACATCCGTTCTCAGTTAGCAAACTTCCACGATGCCAGAATGTTCCAATTCTAGTCCTTTTTGTTGAAGATGTTCATAGTCTATAATGACGAAGACTTGCAGGTACCAGAATTGGCAATCACTACTGAAATGGCCACTGATTACTGTAAATTCATGAACCAATTGATGGCTGAAATATATGAAGTCTTCTTTCAGGAGAGGATTCCTAGGGTGTTTCCTGAAATGAGGAAGACGTTGTAATTGTCAAAAGGAAAGAAGATAGGGGACTGGTTCCTCTCAAATTTTGGGACAACCATAA
Organism: Pseudotsuga menziesii; assembly: GCA_001517045.1. Taxonomy (NCBI): domain Eukaryota; kingdom Viridiplantae; phylum Streptophyta; class Pinopsida; order Pinales; family Pinaceae; genus Pseudotsuga; species Pseudotsuga menziesii. Next base: position 294,122 of record LPNX010062496.1, on the reverse strand, counting down.
GACTGTATGGCTTCGTACATCTGCAATACATCCTACCAGCTTTCTTAACCCCCAGGATTATATTCTTGGAATTAATTCGGCAAAAACTTATGGTAGAAGAGGAGCACTTCTTGAACTTGAAGAAGAGTTCAAATTTGGTTTTTCCTTGGAAATTAGGACCATACACAGTCAGAAATAGGGCTGCATTGCCCCTGGTCTCCAACTCGCTCAAAGGCATGGAATTTCCCCAAGACCAAGCAATAAATTATGATCCTCACCAGGTTATATCCAAGAGAAGAAATCTCAAATTCCGGCCCTTTGAGCACACGGAAGTTCTTGGACTCAGAGAAAAAGTGAATTGGGATGATTTCCCTAATCCTGCCCCAATGGATACCAGTGCCGAGCAGGACACTAGTTCATAGCTACTTGGAGCATTTTCTCCCCAAAATGAGTTGGCTACTATAGTTGTGATTGCAAGGGGATACTCATAATTGGTTAGCTATTCGTCAAGTTCGATAAAAAGAGGGAGTACAGAGCCCATGGACATCGAAGAAGTAGACACTGCCAGCATGCCCAAGAAGCAGAAAATAGAACCTAGATAACAATTGGTGTAGGCTAAAAGGGGATAGGAAAAGAAGAAGAATTTAGTAAAGGTACAGCAATAGGTGGAGCCTGAGGTAGCCAAATTGTATATGTAAGAGTATCTATTCAATGGGAAGACTCCGAGAAGACATGCATCCAAAGAGGAGTGCCTAAGGTCTTACCAAGAAAGGGCTGATAAAACCTTTAAGGAGACAACATAATTATACCGCAAAGCCTCACGGTTGCCTCAGCCCAATGTGGCACTAAAAAATGTAAGGGATCATACCACTGATACCCTTAGCTTAGCCCTGGTAGTGGGGAGAAAGGTGTCAGAGGTTAATGTAATCCTCTAAAAGGTCCCCACTTCCGACATCATACACCTGAACAAAGAGACTGGAGACATACTGAATACCAGACTGCTTAAAGCCACCATTCAATTATCCAAGTCAGAGGAGAGTAAAGTGAAAACTTCTAATATTTTAAGAAAGTCGAGAGTGGATATTAAAGCACTTAAAACCCAACTCAACAACTTACAAAAGGAAGCTATACGAATGGAGGGATATACACAGAAAGGGAGTTTGTTATAGAAAATGCTCGATGACAGAGATAAAGAGATACAGGATTTGAAAAAGAAGTTAAGAATCCTCGGCTCCTAGCTCACTCAAGCAGATGAATTGGATGACTTCAAAAAGGAGGTGGTGTTGAATTCTGAGATCACTAATTGCAAGGCTAAGCTACTGAAGCTTGAAGAAAAGGGGAGGCAATGGGAAGCAGATGTCCAACTCCTGAGGAATAGTGAAGCAGAGTTAAAATCTAGACTAGAAATGAAGGAAAGTGAGCTTCAGAGTAGGAACACAGAGAAGAAAATTCAGTCCACAGGTACGATTGAAGAAATAGACACCAGCTCCCTCTCCAAAGCAATGTCCAAGATAGGCCTAAAAGATACCGAGCTCATTAAACTGAAGCAGCGGGTCGAGGAATTGGAAAAGGAAAGAGTCAAAGAGAAACAAGGTAGAGAAAGGACCGAGGAGAAGTGCCGAGAACTGACTCAACAAAATGATAAATTGAGCTAGCAATTGGTTGGAAAACTTTCCTTGCAAGGCATTAAGCATCTGATATAGGACCAAATCATCATAGAAGCCGACAAGTTCTGACCCTATCTCAATGTTATTGAAGACCTAGAATTTGCTATGAGTGAAGCCAGGAAACAAGTCCAGATAGTAGGGGCTGAAGTGAACAAAAAACCTTTGGAGACCGTAGAAAGTACCATAACCTTATTGAGCTCCTTGTCAGACGAAGCCTTTAGTAGTTACGGTCTTCAAAATAGGTTCACTATTGTCTTTGAAGCTATAAAGGCGATAGCTAAACACAGGATGATGGAGATAGTGCAGGACAAAATGGAGGTCACTGAGCACAAAATTTGAGAGGTCATCAAGCTGTTCAGACCATTAACGAGTAGGGGGCTCCCCCTTTTCTTGGAAGAGATGGATCCTTTACTGTCTCAGAAGGATTATAAGGAGTGTCTAGTAAACTGTCGATTGTATCACAACAAATTCGGGGATATGCAAAAAGCGTTGTCGGGGAAGGTCATTTTTTACAAGTTGGCCAATGATTTCAAGTTATGGTTTGACTTTAAATCCACGTGCTCCAAAGTCCCCAGGTCCTCATACCCAGAAGTGATGGAACTCAAGGCGCAAGCTTATGAGATGGTTGCTGCGTCTATACATGGTCCTAATGCATGGGGAATCATCCACCAATATGGGTCAGCCAAGCTCAAAACACACTAGTATAAGTAATGATTATAGTACACAAGATATTTTCCAGGTGTTGCGCACCCATCCTAACAATCGCTTCTCTCAAAGGATTCTATACAGTCATCATCCACCAGATGGGAGTGTGGGGTACTCTTGTGCCTTTTTCATCGCACGTTCCACGTTTCATTGTCTGGCCGTTTCATACAAGCCGCATCCAATATGCAACCTAAGAGGATGTTAGAAAATGTCCTCCTATTCTAACAAATTTTGATTCCCAAATGTTGGTTTAGGAGATCCAGAATACTATAAATATACCTCCTGAAAAAGGAGAAAGGGTTGAAACCATTGTAATTTTGTTGTGTGTGTTTTTCAAGAGAATTTTAATATAATTGCAGAGCCGAGATCGACGTTTTTTCGTACAGGGATTCATGTGTTGTTTGCACTTACAGTCTATTATTTCCTTTCTTATGTGAATTTTATTCTAGTTTGCCTTTCCATTTTGTTTTCTTTCATATCTGAGACTTAAGGTATAACAACTCGGAATTCATACTTGCTATGCTTCATCTGTTGTTTCAGGTATTCACCGAAGTTTCTTCTAAAGTTAATATAGAATTCATTTCTTATAATGCTATGTGTTGATGGTCTATTCATGTTCTTCCTTTCCACCAGACAATTATAAATCGACTGTGATCGAATGGCTACCTTTCCCCTGTGTTGAAATCGTTTGCATTTAAGTTCTAATTATTTTTGTTGTGTATCTTGACTCCATCGCCCAATGGTGCTGCGTTTTGTTTCAACCAATTTTACAAAGAATTTATAGTTTCACTTGCATATATATATATATATCTGGGATCGTTAACATTTGGTGAGAGATCCCTCTCGAAAGAGCAGAAGGCCAGTTCTCTCTTCGAAAGTGGTTTTGCTATTACCTGGGAGTGAGCCTTCCACAACCTTGGGTTCAATTCTAGTGCTAACATGGTCTTATGTTGATCCCTGGGTTTGATCCGAATCTGATTATATCTAGAAAAACCATCCATAAAGGAGAATACCTTGCTTCCCACACACTCATCCAAAATATGATCAATAAATGGTGTAGGAAAATTATCCTTAGGAAAAGCACGATTTAAATCATGGAAATCAGTGCATATACGGATCGCTCCTTGCTTCTTATCAACCAGAACATGATTTGAAACCCACTATGTCAAGGGAACGGGATAGATAAAACCGGATTTTAATAGCTTCTCTATCATCCTTAATGGTGGGTGCTTTTCTAGGATTCATTGCATGCAAATGTTGTCGAACCAGCTTCGCATTCAGATAGGTTTTAGTCCCATGTTCGATAATACAAGGGTCAATACCTGGAATTTCCTCATATGACCAAACAAAAATGTCACGAAACTCTTTAAATAGCTCGATATACTCCTTGATCTCATTAAGGGAACAATCCACCCCAATGTAGACATTCTCAACTTTGCCAAGATCGCAAGAAATATTGAGAGGAATAGTAGGCAATAAATTTGCCATGTTCCCATCGACCATCTGACCAGGAGAGCTCAATGAAACCATGGGACTACCAGTCTTCTCATTGAGAATCTCCCTAAATTCATCACGCTCCATACGGTCGAGTTCAAGAAGAAAATATGATCGATGATGTAACTCTTCCCAAGGTGGCTCAACCCCAGACATGGCCTCAATAATGACTTCATTTCGATGGAAAATATCGTCGAGCCAATCATGTGCATCAGAGGACTCAATTTCCCATGCAGGAAGCACATACGGGTCCTCCTCCTCCATCTACAAAGAGGAAGGACCAGGCTCTACAAATTGATCAAGATTCACTTGATATGCTACCATCATTGTAGGAAACGACACATCCGTTTCGATAGGTCCAATCAAAGGACTCGATGAAGGAAGAATCCAAGGATCTTCCATATGGGTAGTGTGAAAAGACACCAAATTCAACGAGAATGAAGTGATAAATAGAGAGGCTCACTCTCTATTTATATGCTTTCATTCACTTGAAACCCAGTCCAACATGCCGGCCTCACTTAACAATTACTTACTAGAGCCGACATCTATAGGAGTGTTTAATAACCCTAGTGCCCCACAACTTGTGGGGACTTTGCCTCCTCCAACCAATAGGAGGGTAACATAATGGTGGGGACTATTTCCCTGACTTATAATGACTCACTTAGGGTCAAATTNAACTGTGGGGACTTTAACCCTTGACCAATAGGAGGGTTACCCACAATGACTTGACATGACTTGTTTACATTATAGAAACTTCCCAGAATAAACATCGGGTTACAATACATAATAAATACGGATGAATACATTCTACAGTTACAAATACATCAACACTCCCTCTTAACTAGGAAGGTATTCTCTCGACATGATTTAACAGCACAAGTCTTCTTCTCTATATCATCTGGATCATCGTCAAGCTCTTGTCATCTTCATCTTCAAGTCCTTTTCATATTTTAGTCATATTTCATCATCGGATCTGGATCATCACTCGATCTGGATCATCATCACTAGATCTGTATTATCACTCGATATGGATCATCACTAGACATCATCACTGGATCTAGATCATCACTGGATCTGGATCATCACTGCTGGATCTAGATCATCACTCAATCTGGATCATCACTGGATCTAGATCCTCACTCGATTTGGATTAGTACCACAAGTTCTATCTCATGATTCTTCTTGTCATAGGAATTTCTATAGAGCCATCCCTTTTTCATGTTGGTTGTAGGCCTAGCCTCCATGTAGGTCTTTCTCGGTGCTTATATTTGACCCTAAGTCAGAATGGCCCATCCAACACTTACATTTGACCTTGACTTGTCAAAAAGGCATGCCCAACACTCACATATGACCATGAGAGGAACTTAATCCGCTCACCATGTCAGAATGGCCTAGCCCTTACATTTGACCATGGAAGGAACCTCATCCTCTCCCATGTCAGAATGGCCTAGCCCTTACATCTGACCTACTCATCAGAATGGCTCAACACTTATATCTAACCTACTTGTTAGAATGGCCCAGCACTTATATCTAACCTACTCATTAGAATGGCCTAGGACTTAAATCTAACCTACTCTTTAGAATGGCATGCACTGACATGTGATCTTGTAGGAACCAATCCTACAGTCACATCAAAATGCCCCCCAGTCCCAGACTGAGCTACCTGGTAATTGACCAGGTGCCTCCATTCTCCCAGAGAATGGAATCAACCCTTATATATGATCAAGTGGGAACCAATCCCTCAATCACATAAAAATGGCCATGCGCTCACATCTGATTGTGTAAGACTACATCTTACAGTTGTTTCAGAAAGGCCCTCGGTCCTAGACCAAGTATTCCTGGTAACTCACCAGGAAGCTCCATTCCAAGAATGGTAGTAGCCCTTATATCTGATCATGTGGGAACCAATCCTACAGTCATATTAGAATGTCTTAGCACTCATATCTAACATGGAAGGAACCAATCCTCTCACCATGATAGAATGGCTCAGCCCTTACATTTGACCTACTCGTCATAATGGATTTATGTCTCATCATTTACCCTCAGAGGGAACCTTGATCTCGAGAACACCAAGCTTCTCCCTGAAGTACTCAAACTTTACTTTGGCCATTTCTAGCATAGAATCACATCAGGGATCATTACATCCAAGGATGACCTACGAGCTTCACTAGGACCGATTACATCCGAGGGAAAGTTGTCTCATCAGCTATTCTAGAAATCCTTCTTTCAAGAGATCTCGATCTGGATCACTGCTCCTCTCTGCATCATACAAAATGTGTAAGTCAGATAAACCAAATAAAATAGTAGTTTTCAAAAGAAACATACTACCTCCCAAATAGAAAGTGGCAACATCTTTTTCCTCGGCTGTACTCAGTGCCATGCAGGACTCCATCCTACCAAACCACGAGATCACACTTGATCCCATACTCAAGTAGCACTTCGAAGTGCTCTTCCTATCAATGGTACTACCTGGCCAATACAAATCCACATAATATTTTGATTTTCCTTATACTTTATTCCATAATCAACTGTACCCTTCAGGTACCTCACTACATGATTTGCAACCATCAAGTGAACATGTCTTAATGTGTTCATGACAAAGTAAATATCTGGTCTCATATTCATCCGGTACATTAAGGAACCAATCATCTGATGATACATCATAGCATCAACCGTTGCTAGTGAAGCATCACTTAATAGCTTCATGTTAGATGCCATAGGTGTGGTCATGGCCTTACATTCCATCATCCTGAACCTCTTCAGGATCTCTACTGCATACTTTCCTTATCCGAGGAATATTCCATCCGCATTCTGCCACACTCTATGCCTAGAAAATAGTGCATCGATACATAACAGGGTCATCACTAATCTTCTACCTTCAACCTTGAAGCAAAGGTTGAAATCCAATTTACTCTCAATAAATCCTAGAGTCATCAGTAATATGTCAATCCTATCATACCATGTCAAACCTCAAGATATTCTGTAGTCACTCCCTATGAAGCGGAGCATCATACTCCCTTTGTCTTCCATACTCTATGCACTGAAACATTATGTACTGGAGTGACAAGTAGCTTCCTATGCTACTAATATTCTATGTATCCATCTAGTGTATAGAATTTCATCTTCAAACTTGTAGCAAAGGTTAAGATCTTCATCAAGCTCATCATGTATGTGTTTCAACTTCCACTGGCTGCAAATGTCTCTTCGTAGTCTATGCCTTCTTTTCATGAGAAGCCTCTTGCTACGAATCTTGTCTTGTATCCAACAATGTTTCCATCTACTGCATGATGGAGCTACGAACTTCCCTTCACGTATTGATACTACATCCTGGACATTGTTCTTCTTGAACTGGTCTTCCCTTTCTTCTTGGTTACTTCTTCATAGCCGGAAGGTTCTCCATCAATGATGTTGCTGCATTCGTCATTTTATTCTTGAACTGTCGTCACTTGTTCTTCAGAACAAGTCTCATCCTTATTTCCTTGTAGACAATTATGTATGCGATATTTCCTACAAGTCAAATGCATTTGTATGGTTAGAACCATTTCATAAGGAATATTCATATTGGCAAGTTCTTATGCATAAATATATGATCATGCAACTATTTTAGCCAATACAACATTCATCCATATCTCACGGAAACTTTTCTATATGCCTTCCATCTCTACCAGGACAACATTGAGATTGTGCACTAATCCAATATGTTAGCAAAGAGGTTTCATTCTAGATAAGTAGTAATGGAGAGTTGTATAGCACCATGAGCTACTTACCCATAACATGCATATTAGTAGTATACTGTCATTAATGCAAACACTCTATCATGCATAATACATTAACTAAATATAAACAAATGCATAGAAAAACAATATCATGAAATGACAATTGAATACCTATCTTTATTTGTTTCGTGGGTAGACTCCTTCTTGAGCCTTCAACTTTATCATGTTCTTCATTCATAATAGCATTGCTTCTTATCCAAATGCTAAGGTGGATAAGAGGTTCTTCAAGAGTTGATTTATTCATATTCCTCATCGCTTGAGGGATCTTCTTTGGATGGTGAGAGCTTGATCTTCAATTGCTCCCATCTTCTTTTCTCTTATTACTAGTTGAGCTTCTTCTTGTGTGTGCTTTTCCCAGAGTTTGCTGAAAGTAATCACTTCCTTCTAGCACACATTATTCAAATGAATGAATCCCATGATCTTGGGAGGCCATTCAAGGTGGCTATCACCACTTATGCATTCTTCACTTCTTCTTCTATCGCTTCAAGTTGTTCTCTGATTTGAGAGACCCCCGTAAAGTATGACTGTATGGTCTCTTCATTCTGGATCTTCCCATTCTTCAACTATTTTATTAAGGTCATATTCTGATTTATGTTCTTCTCTTCAAATATCTTGGTCAATGAATCAAACATATTTGGTGTATTTATGGAAGACACTTGTGGTACAATGTGATCCATGATTGGATCAACAATGATCTTCTTGGCCTTGACCAAGTTCTTCTGGTGTAAGGATTTTAGCCTCATCTCCCTCTGGAACTGGAACCTATCTACTCATGTAGGTGTCCAATTCATTTTATTCAAAGAGATAAAATACTTCCATGCTTGGAAGTTGTCAACTTCACCAAGATTATCATCAAGCTGATCTGATAGATCACTTTGAAATGAGAACCTCGAATGCAAATAGCAAAAGATCAGATCTTACCGATTTGAGGTGTCCATCCTAGTTCCGGAGGTGGCTAATCTAGGGTTTGTCAGAGAAATCCTAGTTTTAAAAACTTGGAATATTTCATATTTTTATGGATAGAAATATATATCTCTTCAATTTGAGCTTTCCAATGTACTCATTTTTTGAAAACAGGGAGGGAAGCTCCCGTAACAGGAAGCCCTAGTTTTCCAATTTCTTCTGCAGAAATGCCTGTTACTGTTTCTATGGTATCTATGAAAGTGATGCTCCTCTGTGTATAAAACTTTGTAGTAAGATATATTCACATGTTACTGATCCAACACCATAGGTTTCATCAGAATTGGTTTCACCATTTGGGACTTACGATTATTTTCCCAAGGTGACATGTTACAGGACTGTTCAGAATAGTGAAGTTGTACAAACTTCCACATGTCACTGGTTCATCTTCTAAGTATAAAACTTAGAAAAAATAAATTATAGTCCATTAAATTTATGGAACATATTTATAAATTTCATTTTGACCTTTGTATCCTAAGCTATAGAAATTATCCCTAGGTGTCCTATTTAGGGATGAATTCTGGAAGAGGCTGGAACCATAACTTGGAGGGATCATATCACCTAGAATATAGTGAATAGGAGGCTGATTTTTGGACACAGTGTACATCCATATTTTATATTATACCTCTACCATTTTCAGCTCCTGATCCTTTGCCAACCGCAGAATATAGTGAATGTACCAAAACTTAGCAGTTTTAGTATTTAGGGTTTTTCTAGCTCGGGGTCAAACTAGGGTTTGATTTCCCAGAATTTCACCCAACCAAAAATATTGATCCATGTCTATAAAATTAGATTTTGATGAGGAGATAAATCCTATGCTGGGCTCACTCAAAAATTCATCTTCTATAGAAATCCCTAATTTCCCGCACCGAAAACTGAAAATGCTCGGAATCGAATTCCATTTCAACAGAAAGATGTGCCCTTCAATGGAGAGTCAGCATAGCATACTTTTTCTGATGGATGGTGGAGAGAGACCCAAAAAGTAAGAATCCCTAGATTATACAGTTGCACAATGTCTTCTTCTCAGGTTAGCTCTGATACCATGTTAGAGTTTTATCATTGAAGCTACCATTATGATCTTGGAATCTTTAACTGAGAGAATAACATGCACAACAATAAAACACAAGAGACAAGAGACACAAATAATTTTCATCAAGGAAACCATAAAGGAAAAAACCCTGCAACTTCCTTAGAGATAGAATCAGCACCAAAATTTAAACCTGAAAACATAAAGATGATCTCCTGATAGTAGCAGTCTCTCTCTTGTCCCAGCAACTTCTCCTCTCACTCATGCGCCCCAATGAGTGACTGTGTGTGTGTGTGATAAATAGAGAGGATCACTCTCTGTTTATATTATTTCATTCACTTGAAACCCACTGCAACATGTTATCCTCACTTAACAATTACTTACTAGAGCCGACATCTCTAGGAGTGTCTAATAACCCTAGTGCCCGACAACTTGTGGGGACTTTGCCTCCTCTGACCAATAGGAGGGTAACACAATGGTGGAGACTATTGCTACGACTTACAATGACTCACCTAGGGTTGAATTCTCTATGATATTCTAATAACCCTAGGGCCCCATAACTATGGGGAGTTTAACCCTTGACCAATAGAAGGGTTACCCACAATGACTTGACATGACTTGTTTACATTATAGAAACTTCTTGGAATAAACATAGGGGTATGACATGACTCAAATACATCTAGAATAAAGAACAAGTTACAATACATAAGAAATACAGATGAATACATTTCGAAGTTACAAATACATCAACATGAAGCCCCACCAAAACTAGATCCCATCATAAGAATGGGTGTAGGACAGCTAAAGGTTCGCATAAGAGATGGATACATACCCACACCCACACTCCCAGTTGCCAGCTGAGAATGATCGATAATCAGGATAGAAGTTCCCGATGATGCATTAACATTTGGATTATGGAATGACGTCTGATCAATTGTAGTGATCCTCCCATTAAATGGAAATCATATCACTCAAAATAGAGAAGAGGCTATGGCTTGCATACTATACATCCAATTCTAACCCAGCAAAATATTGTAGTCAAGGGGTGCATCAACCACCTCGACCTTGATTGCGATGGTCTTTCCTCCCAATTGGACCTTAAAAGAAGGAAGAATCCCATGTAGCCGAAATGATCTACCATCAAAATTTGTCAACATAGTAGCGGATTGAGACAACTCGGGAGAACCCAAACCCTTCCAATATGACAAATACATCATGGAAGCAACAATGCCTTCATCAACAACAGTGCATTTGACGGTCATATTAAGACACTCTACATGAATCAAAAGAGACATGTAGTAAGGAGAGCGAGGTTGTATTCCCATGGTTTCAAATTTGATAAAGGAAGAAGAGTTATCATCATTAACCCCAAGAGTAGAGAGCAAGGCTCTCCTCTATGGAGGAAAAGTCTGAAGTATTTCAAGCGCGAACATCACACAAGGAGTATGGCCCAAATCCTTGACAACAGAATAGTTCTGGGTGGCTCTGGCATTAGGATTGTGCCCTGAAGGCTTTAGGATTCCCTTAGGAATGTGAGGTGGAACTTCAAGTTTATTTGTAGGTTTTTCGATACGCAAAGGGCTGTCGGTTTTTCGATACGCAAAGGGCTCTAAGGTGGAGCAGGTTCCTTTCCAAGGTCCGGTTGCGATGAACCATAATCCTTCGCATGAGTCACAACCTTAACAACGCACACCATGTTGATGCAACCATGACCAGTATTGGCCTTCGATGGATTTTGATATCCACTCGATGCACAATGAGGATCAATGGTCCTCGAGTTCATATTTTGATTGTTAGGTAAAGGATTAGTTAGCATGGTTGGGCCCTGTGCTATAAACCTTGAGGCATCTTCCAGATGAGGGAACAACTGAGTGAGGTGGTCCTCCTAACATAAATTGCAAGGAAACTTTACCTTATTTTTATTCTTCTTGTCCCCCCCATAATTACGAGCGTTTTTGTCATTATAATTAGCATTTTTGTTCTTAGTCCCACCCTTACGATTATTTTTCCCTTTTTTCTTATTCCTTCCAGGCTGCTGGTTTCCCTTCTGGTGTGACAATTACACAGAAAGTACACTCATCGATTGGGTAGGTTGATACAAAGTCATGGCTTGTCTCGATGTGGATTGATTAATTGACAATTGGATCACTTGTTTCACAACCAAATCCACAGCTTTGGTACTTGTAGAGCCCAGAATGCCATTGGCATGTGGCCCAGGCTTGACCTTGGGATCAAAACTAGATCACAGAGCATTAGGTATAATCTTGTACAAAAGTCTAAATTGAGCGTAGATCAAATCCAACTCTTGTGCCCTAAAGATTGCTTGTTCCTCATTTTGGACTCTGGATGTAGAAACATCCTTCATGATGTAAGGTAATAATGACTTGAGGAACCACTCAAGGAGAAATTCCGGTGGTATAAATCCTTTAATCAACTACTTCTGTCTACACCATTCTTGAATATGATCTAAGATATGTATGGCTTTGTCTTGTCAAAATGTCAACAAGAGTTCGGTACCAACGTCGTAACATACGGGTGGCTGAAAGTGATTGAGGAAATTCATGGAAAGGTCATCAAATAAAGTGTATGCCCCCCTTGGTAACTCTATATACCATTTCACTGCAGGCCCAGTGAGGGTGCATTGAAATAGCCTGAAACAGATTGAATCGTCATGTAAGGAATTGGAAGAGCACCAAAGGTGAAAAGTAGTGACATGCTCACTAGGATCTTCTCCAGCATTACCCTCGAACTTGGGAATGTTCAAAGGAAGCTTGTTAGGGATGGTCGGCTAGGCCAGGTCATGAGATACCGAGTAGCTAATAAGTCTCGATAAGTTAGGTAAGTTCAATGTTGTGAGAAAAGGGAGCCTAGGTTGAGCTGGTCTATGCCACGCTCCCTGGTAATTCTAGTTCATGTAAGTTTGATTGTTGTAAATATCGTGGCCATGGCCATAATAAAATCCTATCATTTGACCCATGTAGGGATGCATGGAAGCATTGTGATGCAGGGTGCCTTGATTATGTGGTTCTACAAATCCATAATTGAAAGAGTAAGCAGGATGTTGATACCCATACCCATAGGGTTGATAGTTCTATTCATACTGCGGTCCATAAGACTGTCCATGAGAATCTCCATAAGGTGTTCCATGGGATGTCCCATGAGAAGGTCCATATGTAGAGATATGGGGAGCTCCATGAGATGGAACATGAGACGATCTAGAAACAGAGATATGACCTCCCAACACAACAGGAGGTTCTTGACTCAAAGATGCTACTATACGAGCAGTCGTAGTACGAACCTAACTAGTAGCAATATTCCAGCCCGAAGGACCACGTGAATTAGGGGGAGGAAGGGTCGTTAAAAATGCATTCGAAGGAGTAGGGTTTGAGGATGAAGGGACATGTGAAGGAATGTAAGTGGTTTTCCCAATGTTCACTCATCTCAGTTCTGGTATCTGCAGAGGATTACTAACACTAGGTCTAGGACAGACATGTGAGGCTACTTCCACCGTAGGGATGGAAGGTGTAATGTGACTAGTGCTCCCAAATATCTCCGCATGGAAAGGAATAGGAGTGCCCCTAGGCATAGTGCTAGGATCAATTTTCGACTCAACATGATGTGCCAGATCAAGTGCTATGATATCAGGCATGCCATAACGAACATGACTAGTGCTTGTGTGTTCATAATGAGTCTCGTCGCCTAGAAACCAATGCCGACGACCTGTGAATGAGGGATCATAACCAGATTGTGAAGGTATTTTCGGTAAAGGATCATATACAGGAGTAGAATCTTCCTCCCCAACCTCGTGAAGTGGAGAGGACATCTCTGGAATCTCATCCTCATGATCTCCCATAGTGTGTGAATCGAAGTGAGAAGTAGTCCACCCGAACGGTCTGTTTCTCTCTCCAAAAGGAGGAGGAGACATGGAATGCGGAAGTCCTGCTAAATGACGAGAATGGAAAGGCACCACACTCGAATCCACAATGACTCAAAAAATAAAAGGACTCGATCTAATTATGCAAACCCTAGGAAAACTAGCATGCACAAAGCATACACCTATAAAATGTAAAGCCAAATCACAAGAAAACAAGGGTAGGATATGCGAGATTTCGAATGAAGCAGGTATGTCTCACCTAGGAGAGGATTGAGACTCCCATACACAACAAGTGGAGGTTCATAACCAATTATAGTGGCTCTCATCTTCAAAGCATATAGATACTGTGTTTTTCAACCCCTACCTGGACAGGACACCTGCAGAATAACCTCTGTGAAGTATCCCCTCGATAACCTAGGTAAGGAAACTAAGGTCATTTCAATATAATCAATGCTCAGGTGGATAGTCGCAGGAGAGATTGACCATATGGGTAGGGTCGCAAAGCCCGAAACTCTCGAAAGAGCCTCGAGATATGAATACAATCCTGGAAATATATCTGGTGCTACTCAGTTATGACCAGGGGTCATCCCAATCAATAACTACTCACACTGCCTCGTGCTTGACTCCCATGTAAGAGGAGGATCCTGAGAACACTAATTATATAAAGGAATTTCACACTCTCACCTAGAGATACACCTAATTGTTTTTGCTTAGTGGTCTTGGAGAATTTACTCGCAATGAACTATTCCAAGACCCTAAAACCTAGTCTTGTTGGTGCACCCTATAAAAGAAAAGAGTACAATTCATTTTATTATGCATTGATTTTGATTGGCTTATTACTCAAAGGGAAAATGGTCATGCAAATAATGATCTTATGACGCAACAAGAAGTAAAATGCACACCTAACAATCAATGTAAATGCACTGTGTCAAATGAAGAACAGGGTATTCTACTAGGTGAAGTGCAAATTTTTTCCTTCAAATGAATATGCAATCATTCCTATATGAATATCTGACTAATATTCTCCAAGCAAACCTAATGCAAGTACCATGCAAATGCAAAATGCAAACAATGCATAATGATGCAAAAAGCAAATGTTTTATTTTTATTTTTTGAATTAAATGAGATAAAAAGAAAAAGTATGACTCTACAACTCTCAGAATCTGCAAGCACTACCAGATAGCACCCAAGCAAAGCTCCAAGGTAAAAAATACCTAATGCACTAATCCCAAAACTAAAAATAGAAAATGAAATGACAAGAACATTTTCAAAAAATTAAACTAAGAAGGTGTCTCTGGTCAGAATAGGGATGTATACAGACTCCAGAAGCATCCAAGAAGACTCAACAATCATCCAAACTCACCCATAAACACTTAATCTTTCCAAAAAGGAAAAAAATAGGGTATACACGACTGTTCTCAGTAAATCCGCATATATACGTGACTATTTAGAGAAAACCCGCATGTACACGCGACTGTGAAAGAAAAAACCACGTACAGGAAGAAAAAGAGATAAAAAGAAGGAAAATAGACAAGTTGAGACAAAATTTACTCCTGTAATACACTACTGGGAAAACATGCCCCTAGACCTAACTCAGAAATAGAGAAATCAGAGCAATTCAAGAACATAGAATGCTGACAAAACCCCCAAAGGAAATGACTAGGAACCTCCCTAGTATGGTCACCAATTCTGTTATGGAGAAAAATTCCTATGGCTTGGGCTATACCACAACACACAGAGATACGGATGTGGATGTGGATTTGTATATGCTTAGTGGTCTACATCAACTGTCCAAGACCACTAGGCATATGGAAGGCCAGGAGACAAGTGACTCAAATCCACATCAAGGAAAACACCAAATTTTTTTATCCTTTTGGAAACATCCTGATGTACCCAGGTTTAAGGGTTATATCCACATGTATATGTAGGCTGATACAAGGCTTGCGACTGTTCATCCTGAGTGAAGCCTTCATTTTTCATTATGTAGGTGTCAACAGTCTTTTCTTTCAAGAGCTGATATGCTCTACAATCCTATTCATCATGTCCTACTGATTTAAAATTTACATAATAGGTTTGCAAGGGTACTTACAAATTTTTACAAATATAAATAGTCTTCATCATAGTGGCCTCTTGACTGGCATATATGACACCATGGTATCCCATGGCTGTTTAATGGGTTGGGTGCACCTGACATGACATAGTTCATGAAGGTCAGACAGTTATCCTTAGTGTGTCTGTCCATCCTACATTTTGTGCACCATAAATATTCTTGTGCTTCTTTACCCTTCTTGATGTCTTGAATTTGTATCATCATACTATCCAACTACAACTGGATCTGCACCATCGCAAATGGGTGAGGCTTCTAACTTCATTGCCAATTCTAGTGCTTTTGTCTACGATTCAATATTCTGCTGCATCAACGGCCCTCAGATGTGTGGTAGCAGCGCAACAATAAACCATTATTTATGATGTACATCAGACATTTGGAAGCTTACTTTGGCCATTAGTGTCTTAAATTGTTGGTCAAAATCCCATACCGTTTTCACTAGATCTTGTTTGATTTATTTGATTTCGGTAATACACTGTGAATCTGATTTAGGTTTTCTAAACTCAGAGATCATTGCGACTCGGATCTCCTCAAGGGTCTTCTATGGTGTTTCGGATGGTGTGGTGTAGAACTTCACAAACTAGTATAGTGCGTGAACCCTCAAGGTCATGATCATTTGCTCCTTCTTTATTTCTGCAGTATGGACTAAATGTACCATCCAAATAGCTTCACAGAGGAACCAATGTTGTTCGGGGTCTTTCAATCCATTTCCATTAAATGTGGGTAACTGAACATCTATCATAGCCATTGAATTGGCTTCAAGGTATTCCAAGATAGGATTCAAAGGGGGTGTACCCTCTTGCATACTAGTTCCAAGGCTAGCGTATCCGTATTAGTGGTCCTTTCTGGGGATGAAACTCTAGATCTTACCTCAGGTGATACTGCTGGTGTTATGTAGTTGTGCTCTGATCTCGATGTCTCCTTAGACTCCTCAGAATCTTCAGGTCCTTCTGATATTGGGCTGTATTCCTCCTCTTCATCAAAATACCCTTCGTATTCACAAAACCAAATTTCATGTTCGCTTCCTTCAATCAAACTAGGATTCCATCACCCCCTTTCAATTTTCCTTCTCTTTCCTGATCTGAATCTTCTCTCACTCCTTAGGACTCCAACTTATAGTTCAAGTTCTGTTCTTCCAGGGAACATTTCAACACACCTTATCCTATCTTCTTACTCACTCTATTGTGACATAGCCTCCTTCTAGGAACGAGACTCAACTACTCAATTGCAAAATACCCTTCTCATAGGCAAGCAATTTTATCCATGTACTGATACATAACAAGTATCTCCTTCAAGGTCCTCAAAAAAAATTTCTTTCAACTTCACTATATGAGGTTATAATTTTTACTGCAAACTCAGTAATATATCCTTTCAATATACTATCAACCAAAAAATCAATAGCTCTAGAAACAAGGTTACTTAAACTGGTTACCTCATGAACCAGTTGGTCGCTCCACTCAACAGTCTCCCTTCTCTACAAATCAGTCTTCTTAGTTTCCAGTATTAATAACCATTCATGAAGTAGAATGGGGAACTCAACAAAGAATATCTCATGAATACCAATTTATATATATTCATCTATCCATTTCTCTGCTCTCAATCATGTCCCTACGCTCTCTTCTTGCGCAAATGCCAATGTTTTAGAATCTAGCCAATCTTCTATCTCCTTCTTCAACGGGTTCCACAAAATTTCCCTTGATGTTATCAACAGGGTCCTGACAACAGAACCATTTGTTGGCCACTTTTCCTAACTTGCGCGACCCAGGTTCTGCGCATCCCATTAACCCAACAAATACCTGAAATACCATCCTGACAGAGAAATCCCCATCGGCAACACCTGTGAAGTAGGTGCAGTCTCACCCGAGATATCTCTTCGATGGGTAACCACCGGAACCATTTTTCTACAATTTTCAAGGGATTATAGTCTCTTGGCTTGTAACCAAGGATCTCAATGAAAGAAACAGGATGGATGGATAGAGGATTTAGTCTTGCGCAACCGAGCACAAATACATGTCATCATGTGTGACTTGAACTTCATTTCCACCTTGAAAATGGTGCAACCTATGAGGCATAGCGGACTCATACCAATTGGACCTACAACTCAAGTCGTGACTCAAGACATAAGCATATAGGCCAATATATACATGTTCATTTGAATGATGCATTTCCAATCGTTCATCTACTGATTACAGAATAACATCATGGATTTAAGCAACATTTAGCATTCTACAGAAAGCAAATAACAACCATTCACATAAACATTCACCACATCAATCATTCATTCAAGCACATGAGATAATGTGGAAACCCATCTGGTAAAACCCACCAAGGTGCTCTTCATCTGGCATGAGAAAATGATACAACACCTTGCAGTCTGAGGGATGTAGATTGATCTTAAGATATATCTTTAAGACTTAGACTTATGGTTCTCATGCTCTCTAGTTTTCTCTTCTACCCTACATCTACTCCTAGCAGTCCGTTCACATAGCAGCCAGATCCCTAGCTCAAGATCCCCCTCTATTGCTACCAGAATCTCCATGAGTCTCGGGCTTCCCTGATCTCTACAACATTACAGAAAAAATGGAATCCTTCACCATGGATTACCACTGACTGACTGACCAACAATTGCTGGAAAATTGACCTATAACATAATCACAATCAATAATAAGGGATTAAAATCCAACCTTCTAACTATTGCATCCCTCCTATTTATACTATTTTACATAACCACACAAGGCCGACTGCATACCGACAGTCTGTTAACTGTCACCATCAGCTGCCTCTCAGGATATAGCTGTGGTGATCATGGCTTGACACAAGGCACTATCAGCCTGAATTACAAATATCCCCTCATATGTGCATAGCTGCAGGCTTACGCCACCCTAAACGGCCATGATATGGATTCTGCACCTATCACTTTCCGGCCATTATCATTTTTGCACTTCTGTGCTTTCCTTTCCTTCACCGCGCACCTCTCTATTATGCCTGCGTAGGTCCTTTGCTTCCTTCACTATCTTCCTTTGCTTTTGTGATGCACACAGTACATCTTCTTTGCTTGTGCGCATGAGCTTCTTCCTTATTATCCCTTCCCAGGCCAACAGATGTGATGTGTTTTATTACTTATCGAGTTTGGATGTTATCTGAAGGTGGGTGGAGTGTTTGTCATTACAGAGGTGAGAAATAACCTGCTCTTAGTGTCAAATTTGGAGGATAATGGATATGTAGTCCTTCACTTGGTAGGACGGGTTATGTTATGAAACCAAGTCCAAGAAATAACATAAAAGGATAAGAAATATGTAATAATAGAGTGATCCATGCCTTAACAATGAATAACATATATAAGTAACAATCCTCTTCAAGGGAGGAACTTCCTTACATAATGTACTTGTGTACCCAAGACAAGACAATATCCAATGATGACTAAAATGAGAATATCTCCTTCCTATATATAGGAGACAAAGGTGTATAATAATAACTAATAGACCCACTAATATATCCAATATGACATAAATAACATGTAATGCACCCCACTAATAGATCCAAGCCTCCATAAATAATATGTAATGCATCACAATATAGGGTGTAATGCGCTACACTATATGGGGTAATGTGCCATCATTAAGGGCTTAACATGCCCCTCTCCTTCAAAAAGTTTTGTCCTGAACACTAAATTAGTTCTGGATGCTGTTGCATAAAGGACTCGTCTTCCCATGTTGAATATTTCATGGGTAAGTTCTTCCATTTAACTAGATAATTTGGAATTGATCGATTTCAAAGATGTATAGTTCTTATTTTAGTGATTTCTTTGGGATCCAATATTCTTTTTCCTTCCTCGTCAATTTCTAGTAATATCTTTTGAAATGGTAGCTTGTCGTTCATTACCTTCTTCAAACAAGAAACATGGAAAGTTGCATAGACTCGTGAAGATACAGGTAGTTCTAATTTGTAGGCCATACTACCAATCATTTGTAGTACCTTATAGGGACTCTAGTATTTAGGTGATAATTTATTATCCTTCTTGATGTTCTTCAGGGATATCTGTTTGTATGGTTGTAGTCTTAAAAACACCTAATCCCCCACATTAAATCTTCATTCACTACGCTTTTGATAAGCTTGTTCTTTCATTCAATTTTGTGCTAGATTTAGGTTGTCCTTTAAGATTTGAAGAACTTCTTGTTGATGCTTCATGTGGTCTTCCACTGCTTGAAACTTAGAGGATTCTCTTACTGAAGATGTGATGAATGGTGAACGATAGCCATAAAGTGCCATAAATGGGGTCATTTTTTATGATGTATGGAAGGAATTTTTATGCCACCATTCTTCCAAGGGTAACCACTTAACCCATTGTGTTTTTTTATAAATTACAAAAAATTGAAGATACCCTTCCAAAAATTTGTTTACTATTTATATTTGTCCATCAAATTGAGGATGATAAGATGATCTATGAGCCAATTGAGTACCCAAACAAGAAAATAATTCGGTCCAAAAGTTGCAAGTGAAAATTAGATCCTTGTCACTTACTTAATATTTGGAGTACCATATAGTTTTTGGTCTGTCTCCATATAATAATTGGAGACTGTGCTTACTTTGAAGGGACGAGATAGTGCACATAAATGTGCATATTTAATAAGTCTATCAAAAACCACCATTATGAAATTGTTTCCTTATGAATTTGGAAAACCTGTGATAAAATCCATCGAGAACTCTATCCACCTTTGGCTTGGAATGGAAAGTGGTTGTAGGAGACTGGGGGTCTTAATTGTTTCCACTTTATTTCATTGGGAAACCCAATATTCTGTCACAAATTTTTGAACATCAGTTTTAATACCATCCCAAAAAATTATTTCTTTACCGTGTGGTAGGATTTTAAGAAATTCGAGTTCCCTACTATCGATGAGGAGTGGAATTCAAAAACTACATTTTTCTTGAGTTGGGATCTCTTACCAAGATATAGGGGATCCTTGTACCATATCATGTCATATGTCCACGTAAATGTATTAGAGGCACTGAGATCCTGCTGCAACTTTTGAATGAATGTCCATATTTATTCATCATTTTTACATTCATCCCTTTCTTTGGCTATCCAATCTAGTGGGATGATCAAGATAGAATAGAGTAATGCTTCAACATACTCATATTTCCTAGAGAGTGCATCTATGAAAACATTTTGGTTCCCCTTTTGTAGATGATTTCAAAGTCATATCCCAACATTTTTGTCATTCATTTTTTTTGCTCTTCTAAATATAACCTTTGTTCCAAGAAGTATTTAAGTCTATCCTGATCAGTTTTAACCTTGAAATGTCTCCCCATAAGGTAGGGGCACCATTTCTTCAAGTAATGTAGTATTGCCAACATTTCCTTCTCATAAATGGGATTTTTTAAGTTCTTTCCCTTGATTGGGTGACTTGTGAAGGAACAAGGGTGTCCTTCTTGCATCTATACAACTGCAATTCCACTTCCTAAAGAATCACATTCCAAAATAAAGTTTTTTGTGAAGTATGGTGTTGCCAAAACAAGTGCTTTACACATTAACTCTTTGAGCTTTTGAAAATATTGAGTGTCCTCTAGAGTCCAAGAAAATGCATCTTTCTTCAGTAACATTGTTAGAGGAGTTTCTATTCTTCCATAGTTCAGAACAAACTTGTGGTAGTTCCTTGTAAGACCTAATAATCCTCAAATATTGTTTAGTGTTTTTGGAATAAAAAAGTCCATTGTGGCTTTAATTTTGTTAGGGTCTACCTTGAAACCTTCATGAGATACAATATGATCCAAATAATTTACCTCCTTTATCCCTATTATAGCTGATTTTACCACACAAGGTTGATCACATATTTATGACCTTCCATGTCCCTCTGCAGACTCTTTAGAACCCATGTACTTATATTATCCTTTGATGTTCCAATATCATCCCTAAAAAACCCCTGTTTATTGTTGTATGCGAATTTTAAACCTATACTCGCATGTACACGTGAATTTTGACCTCAAACCCTTGTACATCGGGATGTATGCATAAGTCCAAACATTTTTGGAATTTTCCTCATATTAGTCTAAATAAATTGACTATTGTCCTTCCAAATTCCTTGAGAATGCTCGAATTAGACCCTCAATTACCCTTTTGGAGTGCTATATAAGGAACCCCTTGGATACATTGAAGGGGAGGAATTGAATAGCAAAGAAACTATTGTTATAGCGGATTTCACCACTCTAGGTGAATCACACTTTGTATGGCCTTCCCCTGTCCCGCTGCAGACTCATTAGACCCTATGGACCACTTTTTGTCCTTTGATGTTTCCTTGATCATCCCTAAAAACACATGAAAAATGCTATACGTGACTTTTAAACCTATAAGCGCATATATATGCGGGTTTGACCATTAAAACCGTGTACATTGGGATGTGTGCATAATCCAAATCCTTTTGGAATTTTCCTTGACATAGATCCGACTCATTTGACTCCTGGCCTTCCCTATGCCTTGAGATCACTTGAATTTGACCTTTCATTACCCCTTTGAAAAGCTATATAAGGAACCCCTTGGTACATTGAAGGCATTAGAGAGAATTGAGAACACCGAAACTATAGTCCATTGTTGCCGAAACTTATGCTTGAGTCTGCGTCCCTTTGTCCCTTGGAGCACTTTTGTGTTCTTCCCAAGCTTTCCTTTTGCTTGTGAGCTTGCTATCGAGAGATGGAGGATTGAAGTGGTGGAGGCCCAAGTGGGGGATTCAGTTTCTCTGGTTCGTAGACGTGCCGTCAGAGGTTGTATCTTGTAATCTCTGATTTATATTAATAGAAATATCTTTTCCTGTCCAATAATGTGTGTTTGAATGAATATTTTATCCATGGGATCATGTCAAATGCTTTTACATTATTGATTATATATGCTAGAATATATCTAAAGCCATGATATATAGAATTCTTGTATTGTTTACTTGTTGTTGAGGAAGTAACAGATCAATTCAAGCTGAAGATTGGAAAGCTCAATGGGGATCTACTTCAACCATCCGGAATAAGGTACGAGGTCTAATTCTTTAGTGTTAGACATTTAATTTCTATTGCATATTAGAAAGGATTGATTTTTGGAGTCAAGCTGTCTGTTGTGGTACCCCAACCCATAGGAATTTCTCTCTATAACAGAATTGGTGACTCCGCTAGGGAGTTCCTAGTAGTTGTACTTTGGGGATTTTTTTCATGGCATTCAATGAATTTGAATTGCTCTTTCTCTCTTGTTTCTGTGTAAGGTCTGGGGGCATGTATTCCTGGTAGAGTCTGATTGGTGTGAATTTTGTCTCAACATGTCTGTTTGCCTTGATTTTATGCACCTTTCTTCCTGTACGTGAGTTTTTGATTTACAGTCACGTATACATGCGGTTTCTTCTGCTATTTCCACGTATACACGCGGGTTTACTGCAAACAGTCACGTATGCCCTTGATTTTTCCTTTTTGGGGGAAGATAGTTGGTTGTTGGGTGAATTCTAATATTTGTTGAGTCTCCTTTGGCACTGATTGAGTCTATTTTGACCTCTATTTCTGACCAAAAACGTTTTTTTTAGGCTAAATTTTTTCTTTTTTAAGAAGGCTCTTGTCATGGAATTTTTGATTTTGTGTTTGAGATTAGTGCATTAGAGTTATTTTACCTTAGTGCTTTGCTTGAGTGCTGTTTGGGTGTGCTTGCAAAGTCTAGGGGTCGTAAAATCATTCTTTTTCTTTTTGCATCTCTTTTATTTTCAAAAAATCCAAAAACATTTGCTTATCATCATGCATTGCATTTTGCACTTTGCATTGTACTTGCATTAGATTTGCTTTGGAGTACTAGTTAGGAATTCATATAGGAAAATTTTCATTTATCATTTGAAGAAGAATTGTGTATTTCATGTAGTAGCATACCCTGTTTTCATGGACACTGTTGGAGTAGGGTCCTGCAGCTACAGGAGAAGCTGCCATTTTGGCGGATAGACAGTTTTGGTGAAGATATAAGAGATAAGGTAAAGATACGACGCCGTAGCATGTTTCTAGCTACAGATCAAAGCCAAAAACTATGACTATCGAAGCAAAGAAGTCAAATAAGATGACAGTACCTGAGCGGCTGAGAAGAGAGAGCTCACCCACTGCATTCAAGGCAGCGGCCGAGAAGAGAGAGATCACCCACTGCATTCAAGGCAGTGGCGAAGACAGGAGGGATTAGCTACCCTCATAAAGGAAAAAGGGTCAATGAGGCTAAGGTATTGAAGATGAAGGACAGAGAAGGAAGCGGCGCCTAGTACCCACGATCAGCGCCGGGAAGCATGGAAGACTGCAAAGAGCTGTGGTGTGACGGAAAGCGGCAGTTCGAGTACAGATATACCGACTGTCACAGTTAGGGTTTTTTGGGTTACTGTTGGGACAGGCCCACAGTGTTGTAATGGCGAGACCTTCAGGCTGCCTATAAAGGGATGAAAACTGTATTGTAAAAGGTTAACTAGTCGGATAACCTGTAGCTATTCAGACAGTTAGCTGTCTAAGAGTCCAGTAGTCTGTTAGCTCACAGTTATTTTGTATTGTAATAGAGTCGAGCTCTGGCTCTGCTATTCAGTCCATAGTTACCTTACTGTAACCAGTAGCCAATTCCAGGAGTATGTATGTAAAAATCCGTAGGGATTGACAAAGAGAGAGAGAGAGAGAGAGAGAGTATTGTAAGAAGGCAATATAGAGAAAGAGAAGAGATCTAGGAGAGAAGGGCTCCTGACAGTGAGTGTGGAGTTACCCAGAAGATCTCTAGTTACACAATAGGTTGCATCAGAACTGTGTACTCTCTCAAGATATAATAAACACAGTTCTGTGGGCGTAGCTTCTACCCTGGAAGTGAACCACGTAAATAAAATAAAATAAAAAAATAACTGTTAAGTTTGTTCTATACAGGTGATGCGGTGTGACATCGCGGTAAGGCGATGATTCCCCGTGCCACGTAGACACTTTCGAAAAAACACAGAGGGCCAGTCAATTCACCTTCTGACAGGCAGTTAATGAAGAAATGACCAGTATACCTTACCATAGATTTGGCAACAGCATCATAATTTTTCCATATCTAGTAAATATTCGACGAGACCGACGCCTGCACACAGGTTTCAAGGGAATTTTGATCGGATTTCAGCATTTAATAAGGATCAGGATGACGGGTATGGTCTCGTCCATGCAATTAATACCACCAACGGGTTCAACCTAGATTACTGTTGCGTCCAGGATTATAGCCTTCAGCATAAAAACAGAGATCATTCATTCAGGACGGTTACTTTTGCAAGATCCAAGAGCTATAGAGTAAGTTGTTAAGTTTTACCTGTGCAGAGCTAATTTCATTACAGAGTGCTGTGATTTTCCTATTTCGCAGCCATTTCCAATCCAGAGTATTGCACTGAGTGGGTTCTGTCCGAGGAGGAACCTTTAGAAGACATTTTGAGACGATTCGAGCGTGGAGGCCTTGTGTCCGCTATGACGACACCACCCAAGGGTATGAAACCAAGTTCATCATAGGTCATACAGCTGCCAAGGATGAGGAGTCAAGCTCAGATAGTAGATGAGTCCAGCCTAGAACAGTGAAAAAGGAAAAGGAGGAAAGTAAAAGTGAGAAACAGAAAGAGAAGGCCAACTCGGATGGCTGTGCATGTGGAGTTTCCAAAAATATCTCACGGAAGGAAAAAATGATCAAGAAACAGGCATCCGAGATGCAGAAAAACAAAAGGAAAAAGGAAAGGAACGAAGGTTCTCAGAATGGAATTCAAGGCCTGTATAGTTTGTACGAAAGGATCCAGACTGAATGAACTGTTTGAGAAAGCTGGAAGATACAGATTTTCCTTGTGATAAAAGTTCTAACCCAGATAAAGAGGAAAGGATATCTGTGGAAGGATTCTCAAAAGCTTAAGATCCTTCAAAGAGCTGCTCATCCATGAAATGACCTATATACAGCCTAAAAGTATATCAGGTCTCGCAAGCGACGAGAGTGAGAGCATGACAATACGGGAAGGAAAGATAAGAGAGACCAATGAACTAAGTTATAGAAACTATGGAGAAAGAAGTCGCAGGACTTTGACAGAAACTTACAAGGACTTCGCAGGAAGCCAAGGAGAAAGTATAGTAGGAGAAGCTTGCTGTTAGTGGCTTGAGGACGAGCCACAAGTAAGTGTTAGGGGACTGTTGGAGTAGGGTCCCGCAGCTACAGGAGAAGCTGTCATTTTGGCGGATAGACAGTTTTAGTGAAGATATAAGAGATAAGGTAAAGATACGACGTCGTAGCATGTTTCTAGCTGTAGATCAGAGCCAGAAATTGTGACTATCGGGGCAGAGAATTCAAAGAAGATGACAGTACCTGAGTGGCCGAGAAGAGAGAGCTCACCCACTGCATTCAAGGCAGCGACCGAGAAGAGAGAGCTCACCCACTACATTCAAGGTAGCAGCGAAGACAGGAGGGCTCAGCTACCCTCATAAAGGAAAAAGGGGCAATGAGGACAAGGTATTGAAGATGAAGGACAGAGAAGGAAGCGGTGCCCAGTACCCACGATCAGCGCCGGGAAGTGTGGAAGACTGTAAAGAGCTGTGGTGTGACGAAAAGTGGCAGTTCGAGTACAGATAGACCGACTGTCACAGTTAGGGTTTTTGGGTTACCGTTAGGACATGCCCACAGTGTTGTAATGGTGAGACCTTCGGGCCGCCTATAAAGGGATGAAAATTGTATTGTAAAAGGTTAGCTAGTCGGATAACCTGTAGCTATTCAAACAGTTAGCCGTCTGAGAGTCTAGTAGTCTGTTAGCTCACATTTATTTTGTATTGTAATAGAGTTGAGCTATGGTTCTTCTATTTAGTCCATGGTTACCTTACTGTAACCAGTAGCCGATTCCAGGAGTATGTATGTAACAATCCACGGGGATTGACAGAGAGATAGAGAGAGAGAGAGAATATTGTAAGAAGGCAATATAGAGAAAGAGAAGAGATCTAGGAGAAAAGGGCTCCCGACAGTGAGTGTGGAGTTACCCAGAAGATCTCTAGCTGCAGAATAGGTTGCAGCAGAACTGTGTACTCTCTCAAGATATAATAAACATAGTTCTGTGGATGTAGCTTCTACCCTAGAAGTGAACCATGTAAAACCAGTGTGTTATGTGATTATTTCATGTGATTGTGCTTTACTTAGTTGATATCTGTTATCTGTTACATGAATGTTGTATCCCAGTTAGTAAATGTCTGTATGTCCTCATTCAGTTACAACATTATTGAAGGTTAAAGGTGGATTTACATGTATCAAGCGTCTGCATATGAGTTTATCAGTGCTTGTTTCACATAGTAATAAGTCATCATGTTAAAGTGTTTCTAGTCTACTTATTCGGCCAGTTAAAGTATAGTTGAGGTAGAGTGTGTTGAACTGTGGAAGTTCAAGTCAGAGTGTTTTACCATCTTGTTGAAAGTTAGCCAAGTCATTTCACCCAGTGAGATATCCTTTGGACCATGAGGGTTGCAGTGGGCCGTACTATAGAAGATATCACATTGACAGTAGGCGATATCGCACCGTCAGAGGAGCTGCGGTGTGAGATACCACAGAGCGTGGGTTAAGCGGAAGGGAGAGTTGCGCACCGCCAGAGTCGCTACGATGCGATAGGAGTCCTTCCCCTGTCAGAACCCGTGAGTAAGAGAGAACCGCATGTCGCAGAGAGATCTTGCTGGCTAAGAAAAACTGTGAGACCCCAGGATTCTACAGAACCTAGTTGAGGACACCTGAGTCTTTGGCCAACCCATAAGATCACTTCGGGTGAGACTTTAGGCCATTTTGTGGTCTGTTGCCGAAAGAGCCAGTGAGCTAGGGGTATTGTTGGTATATGTATATTAGTAAACCCGGGTCTGCCCAGATAGCCAACAGACATAATACATTTGCATTGATTGTTAGGTGTGCATTTTACTTCCTATTGCGTCATAACACCATCAGTTGCACGATCATATCCCTTTTTTTCTTTTTGAGTAATAAATCCAACTAAAATCAATGCTAAATAAAATGAATTACACTCTTTTATTTTCTAGGGTGCACCAACAAGCTTAGGTTTTAGGATCCTTGAATAGTTCATTGTAAGTCAATTCTCCAAGATCACTAAACAACAACATCTAGGTGTCTGCCCAGGTGAGTGTGTGAAATCCTTGGTATAACCAGTGTTTCTCAGGATCCTCCTCTCAAAAGGGAGTTAAGCACTGTTATAGTGAATTTCACCACTCTAGGTGAATCACACTTTGTATGGCCTTCCCTTGTCCCACTGCAGACTCCTTAGACCCTATGGACCACTTTTTGTCCTTTGATGTTTCCTTGATCATCCCTAAAAACACATGAAAAATGTTATACGCGACTTTTAAACCTATACGCGGGTTTGACCACTAAAACCGCGTACATCAGGATGTGTGCATAATCCAAATCCTTTTGGAGTTTTCCTTGATGTGGATCTGACTCATTTGACTCCTGGCCTTCCCTATTCCTTGAGATCACTCGGATTTGACCTTTCATTACCCCTTTGAAAAGATATATAAGGAACCCCTTGGTACATTGAAGGAAGAAGAGAGAATTGAGAGCAACGAAACTATAGTCCATTGTTGCCGGAACTTATGCTTGAGTCTGCATCCTTTTGTCCCTTGGAGCACTCTTGTGTTCTTCCTAAGCTTGCCTTTTTCTTGTGAGCTTGCTATCGAGAGATGGCAGATTGAAGTGGTGGAGGCCCAAGTGGGGGATTCAGTTTCTCCGGTTCGCAGACGTGCCATCAATGGTTGTATCTTGTAATCTCTGATTTATATTAATAGAAATATATTTTCTTGTCCAATAATGTGTGTTTGAATGAATATGTTCTCCATTGGATTATGTCAAATGCTTATACATTATTGATTATATATGGTAGAATAGATCTAACACCATGATATATAGAATGCTTGTATTGTTTACTTGTTGTTGAGGAAGTAACAGATCAATTCAAGCTGAAGATTGGAAAGCTCAACGAGGATCTACTTCAACTGTACGGAATAAGTTACGAGGTCTGATCCTTTAGCGTTAGACATCTAATTTCTATTGCATATTGGAAAGGATTGATTTCTGGAGTTAAGCTGTATGTTGTGGTACCCCAAGCCATAGGAATTTCTCTCCGTAACAGAATTGGCAACTCCGTTGGGGATGTTCCTTGTTTTTCTTTTGGGTTGGGGGCATAATGGGCTTGATATTCTTGACTTGCTCTCTTTTTCTCCCTGTTTCTGTGTTGCATGTTATAGTATGTTCATCCATTGACAATCCCCTTTATTGGTTTGACCCTTGGCCTGCTTTTTACCACTGCCTTCTCTGTATACGTAGGTTTTTGGACAAAATTCGCGTACATACATGGATTTTTGGCCAAAATTAGTGTATACACAGTTTTTTGGCCAAAATCCGTGTATACACTCAGGTTTTTAGCCAAAATTCACGTATATACGCAACTGTTCTTTAAACAGTCACGTACATCCTCCCTTTTGGTGAGTTTGATGTTGTGGGAAGTTGTTGGGTGGGTTGTGAGTGTGGTTGAGTCTTTCTTGGGTTTGTTTTTGTCTGTTGGATGCTTCTTTTGTGACTAGAGACCGCATTTTCATTGATTTTTCTTTGAAAGTAGTTTTAGTCATTTATCCTTTTTGTTTTTCCATTAGTGCATTACTCTTTTTGTCTTGGTGTCTTGTTGGGCTTGTCTTTTATACTTGCTGCAGAGACCGAGAGTTTTAGATGACTTTTATTGCATTTTTCATTCTTTTATATTGAAAAATACAAAGTAGTTGCACTCTTAGTTGCATCTTAGATATGGATTTGAGGAGGTACTTGCATTGGATTGCTTGGATGAGAGTTGTTTTTAGGCTTTCATATAGGAAGGATTGCATTGACATTCGGAAAGGAATATATATTTATGCATCTCATGTAGTGGCATACCCTATTTTTCATTTGACAAAGATTGCACTTAGCATTGTTTGTTATGGTGTGCATATTTACTTCACTGTCGAGTCATAACTTCACTAGTTGCATGACCATTTCCTTTTGAGTAATTACAACCAATTAAAATCAACACTAAATTAAAATGAACTACACTCTTTTCTTTTCTAGGGTGCACCAACAAGCTTAGGTTTTAGGATCTTGGAATAGTTCATTGTAAGTCAATTCTCCAAGATCACTAAACAACAACATGTATGTGTCTGTCTAGGTGAGTGTGTGAAATCCTTGGTATAGCCAATGTTTCTCAGGATCCTCCTCTCAAAAGGGAGTTAAGCACGAGGCAATGTGAGCGGTTATTGATTGGGATGATCCCTAGTCATAACTGAGTAGCACCGGAGATATTAGCAGGATTGTATTCGTATCTGGGGGCTCTTTTGAGAGTTTCGGGCTTTGCTACCCTGCCCATACGATCAATCCTGCCTGCAACTGTCCACCTGAGTATTGATTATATTGAGGTGACCTTAGTGGCCTTACCTAGGATATCGAGGGGGTACTTTGCACGGGTTATTCTGTGGGTGTCCCGGCCAGGTTGGGGTCGGACAGTACAGTCACTTTATGCGTTGAAGATGAGGGCCACTATAATTGGTTACGCACCTTTTCTTGTAGTGTATGGGAGTTTCAAGCCTCTCCTAGGTGAGACATACCTGTTGCATTCAGGAGCTTACATATCCTCCCCTTGGTTTTCTTATATTTTGGTTGTAGATTTTCTTAGGAGTGTGCTCTTTGTGCGCTAGTTGGCCTTTGGGATCGTGGTTACTTGAGTATATTTATGCTCTCTTGAGTTCAGGTCCTTTTTATTTTCGGCATGCCTGGTATCCTATCACCCATATTGGTCCTAGTACAGACCCTGGTGTCAGACTTGGGGGCATCACAGCCCCTTACCATGCTCATAGATTTGGGAATGGTCATCTTCCATCCTCTACTCCATTTGTGGAGGATTTTTTCCCTTCGCTCGGTCTTTACACCAGTGGTCACCCTCACTGGGGTGGTAGTGTATGCATGAATGTTGGGTCTACACCTTAGTTTCCTTTTTATGTATCATCGTTCACCGCATTGTTTCCTTTGGGTGTTGTTGTCATGATCATTCCTCCCTATATCCTATAGTTTAGATTCTTTATTGACTCTTTTGGGTTGTTTTGGACTAATATGGTTGTCATGTAGGGTCCACTTTTTGTACACTCTCTCCGAGGTTTCGACCCGTTCATTCCTATCACAGGTATTATGTATGAACTAGCATATAGGTTAGGATTTCACATCCACTTTCACTTATGCATTGCCTTATGACCATTCCATATTAACCTTAGGTACGAACCCATTCCATGGTATCACAGAACCTTCATGCTGCTGTTAGAAGTGGTACTATGTGAATGGTAAAGCTTTCCT
Source organism: Pseudotsuga menziesii (assembly GCA_001517045.1). Lineage (NCBI taxonomy): Eukaryota > Viridiplantae > Streptophyta > Pinopsida > Pinales > Pinaceae > Pseudotsuga > Pseudotsuga menziesii. Next base: position 263,157 of record LPNX010062496.1, on the reverse strand, counting down.
ATACATGGGTGTCCTAGTTAACTCCCCTTTGCATTTGGTACCCAAGCTGTGAGTTCTCTCTTAAGTCTAGGAGTCCATTGTATAGTATTGCCATGACATTTCGCAAGAGCCTCATACTCCTCTTGATCTTATGCCGACCTATTTCCCTCAGGACTCCCTCATGTCAAGTTGTGAATGCATTATCATGAGCTTTGCCTGCCTTATTGAGCTTTATGCCGGCTCCCCTGACATTGCGTTTCAACCATATAGCCCGAGCTTGTCTCATATCTAGCCATGCAGAGCCATTTTTTATATCCTTCGCAACTTGATTCCCTTTTTACCGAGAGGGGATTTTCCCCCGAGTGTCGATATCCTACACATGTATCCTTGCATTGAGCATAGGTATGTTCCACTGTTTGGAACTAGTTTGTTTTCCCTTGTGACACTCGTCTCCTCCTAGTTTGTAACTATAAAGCTAGTTTATTCTTTTTTCAAGCTTTTCAAATAACTAAAAAAGTCCAAAAAAAAAAAAAAAAAAGCCGGACAAGGAAAGATGTTATCTTTGGCAGCTATTGAGTCGTGTCACCTTTGAACAGAGCACTGTATATAACATCCATTGGTTGGGTTATAGTTTGACTTTAGGAGCTGTACTCATTTATCTGAGTTTATCTCCACTAAATGGTTAAGCTTCCAGTCCCTATGGAGCCTCTGTTGATGCCTCCTGCGTCACAAAGATGTCCCAGTTTTTATATCGAGTCTATGCTACCTTCATTCAGTCACCATAGGTCGTTATGCTCTTGTTCAAAGGAAATTGAAACCTGAGTCGGCCATTCCTCAGTTATCTTGACTTTGCATTTCATCCATTCCCAATACAGTTACTGGTTCGTGCACTTTATGATCGAGTCCTTCCACATTATACAACTTTGTTTAGTACCTCGTGTTGGATGATGGGGGATGCCTTAATTCCCTCCTTCCAGCAGATTTCATCCCATCGACTTCAGATCATTTATTCTGGGATTGGAGTCTAGAGTCATTTTGAGTGCCTTGAGACTTACAGTCATCAGTGGCAAGTTCTCTCGCCATCGACAGTTTCTTGGGAATACATTAATGTCCCCTGATCGATGGATCCTTTCAAGTGTTCAACCTCAACACATTTATTCGCACTTGTTAGTTTGCACTCTAGTACCTTGATTCCCATTTTCATTATTGATGGGTGATCTTGCGTCTATTAACGGTATACATTAATGACCGGTAATCAGACAATGGACTACTATGTTCGACCTCGACACCTCTATTTGCATAGTAGGACATGTACTCGTAGCGGTTTGTGTAGAAGACTTTCTAGAATGGTGGCATATCTTATATGCTACCTCCTTGATTGTGCCAGTGTTCATGAGATTTCAGCTCTCGTGAGTTTATTCCAGTGTATGTCAAATATTTCCAGTCACTATGGAGATCTTGATCTATTATATATCTTCAACCATTTTGGAGATCATGGTCCTTTGTATATCTTCAGCATGGAGATTCTAATCTATGTATATTGTATGTGGCGATGACCACATATGTGATATCATGTATCATGCCTATTCATGGCCATTGTACTCTTATCTATCCGGGATTGCTATATGTATTTGCAGTTATATACAGAGTTGTATTATTGTACTATGCTGATTGGGTGGCTGGTCTTCCATTTGGGATATTTCATCACTCCACTTTTGGGATGGACTTATAATGTATTTCAGCCATCGTATGACCTCTCTGACCTCACACATTAGGGGGCATCTGTTATAGCGGATTTCACCACTCTAGGTGAATCACACTTTGTATGGCCTTCCCCTGTCCTACTGCAGACTCCTTAGACCCTATGGACCACTTTTTGTCCTTTGATGTTTCCTTGATCATCCCTAAAAACACATGAAAAATGCTATACACGACTTTTAAACCAATAAGCGCATACATACGCAGGTTTGACCACTAAAACCACGTACAACGGGATTTGTGCATAATCCAAATCCATTTGGAGTTTTCCTTGACATGGATCCGACTCATTTGAATCCTAGCCTTCCCTATGCCTTGAGATTGCTCGGATTCGACCTTTCATTACCCCTTTGAAAAGCTATATAAGGAACCCCTTGGTACATTGAAGGCAGAAGAGAGAATTGAGAGCAACGAAACTATAGTCCATTGTTGCTGAAACTTATGCTTGAGTCTGCACCCCTTTGTCCCTTGGAGCACTCTTGTGTTCTTCCCAAGCTTTCCTTTTGCTTGTGACCTTGCTATCAAGAGATGGAGGATTGAAGTGGTGGAGGCCCAAGTGGGGGATTTAGTTTCTCTGGTTCGCAGACGTGTCGTTAGAGGTTGTATCTTGTAATCTCTGATTTATATTAATAGAGATATCTTTTCCTGTCCAATAATGTGTGTTTGAATGAATATGTTCTCCATTGTATTATGTCAAATGCTTATACATTATTGATTATATATGCTAGAATAGATCTAACACCATGATATATAGAATGCTTGTATTGTTTACTTGTTGTTGAGGAAGTAACAGATCAATTCAAGCTGAAGATTGGAAAGCTCAATGAGGATCTACTTCAACCGTCTGGAATAAGGTACGAGGTCTGATCCTTTAGTGTTAGAAATTTAATTTCTATTGCATATTGGAAAGGATTGATTTCTGGAGTCAAGATGTCTATTGTGGTACCCCAAGCCATAGGAATTTCTCTCCGTAACAAGCACGAGGTAGTGTGAGCGGTTATTGATTGGGATGAACCCTAGTCATAACTGAGTAGCACCGAAGATATTTCCAGGATTGTATTTGTATCTGGGGGCTCTTTTGAGAGTTTCGGGATTTACTACCCTGCCCATACGGTCAATTATTCCTGTGACTGTCCGCCTGAGCATTGACTATATTGAGGTGACCTTAGTGGCCTTACCTAGGATATCGAGGGGGTACTTTGTAAGGGTTATTCTACAGGTGTCTTGGCCAGGTTGGGGTCGGACAGCATAGTCGCTTTATGCGTTGAAGCTGAGGGCCACAATAATTGGTTACGTACCTCCGCTTGTTGTGTATGGGAGTCTCAAGCCTCTCCTAGGCGAGACATACCTGATTCATTTGGGAGCTCACTTATCCAGCCCTTGTTTGCTTTCATTTGGATTTAGATTTTATTAGTGATTGCTTTGTGCATGATAGTTGGCCTAGGGTTTACATAAATAGAGAGTCTTTGCTATTTTTTGAGTCATTGTGGATTCGAGTGCGGTTCCTCGCCGTTCTCATCGTTTAGCAGGAATTTTTCCTTCTACTTCTCCTCCTCCTTTGGGAGAGAGACCTAGATAGTCTAGGAGGACTAATTCACACATTGATTCACACACCATGGGAGACCTTTTAGAGGATATTCCTGAACCACCTCCTCCCATTCGTGTAGACGATGGGGAATTTACTCCTACTTATGATCCTTCACCCAACTTAGCTGAGTTAGGTCCTATTATTTCTGAGACAGGAACCTTGCACGATAGGCCTACTCACACCAGGTCTGATTCCCCATTGATGCGTTTCCGGTATGGAATGTCGGAGGACGCCGAGACTCATTTTGAACCTGCTAGCACTAGCTATGGTAGTTATGCTACGTCTGGTTTCCCTACACATGATTTGACATTTCATGTCGAAACCGATTTCGAGCCTAACACTATGCCTGGGGGCACTCTCATTCCTTACCATGCGGATAGGTTTGGGAGCACTAGTCACATTGCACCTTTCGTCCTAGTGGTTGAAGCTACATCGTATCTCCCTCCTAGGTCTAGGGTTAGCGATCTGATTAGGATACCAGATCCAAGATGAGTGACGATAGGCGGTAGTACATATATTATTACTTAGGTTCCTTTGTCCTCGGTTCCTAGTTCTTCAAATGTACATCCTCCACCTTATTCACATGGTCCTTCGAGCTGGTCTATGGCTACGAGTCAGGTCCATACTACGGTTACTAGACCGATTGTGTCTCAAGTTCACATACCACCCACTGCTTTGGGAGGCTATGTTCATGCTTCTAGAGGTCATCTTGCTACTTCTAGGGCGTATATCCCTACTTCCAGAGCGTATCTTCCTACCTATGAAGTGTCTCATGGGGCATTGCATGTGATGACCTATGGACCTTATTATGGGATGTAGTATGGACATGTTTCTTCACCTTATGGAGGTGGGTATCAAAAACCTGCTTACTCTCCTAATTACGGCTTTGTAGCTCCTACTAGTTAAGGTCCACCATACTATGGTACTTCCACGACACCCTATATGGGTCAGACAGGAGGAGGACACTATAGTCAAGGCTATGGTGGTAACCAACCCTATATGAACCAGGGAGCAATCCATCAACCTCATCATCCTAGGATCCCTTTCCTTGTGATGCTTAATCTTCCTAACTTATCAAGACTGATGAACGATCCTGTGGCTCATGACCCGGCTTGGCCGACTGTCCCTACCAAGCTTCCTTTGGACATACCTAAGTTCGAAGGAAAACCGGGAGAGGATCCGAGTGAACACATTACTACGTTTCACCTTTGGTGCTCTTCGAATTCATTACATCAGGACTCAGTCTGTTTGAGACTATTTCAACTCACCCTCACAGGGCCTGCTACAAAATGGTATATAGAGTTACCTAAGGGAGATTTCGCTTTGTTCGACAACCTTGCGATAACTTTTATTAATCACTTCTAGCTACCAGTGCGCTATGATGTTGGTACTGAACTCTTGTTGACATTTCGGTAAGATAAAGCCACACATATTTCTGATCATATTCAAGAGTGGCATAGACGGAAGAGATTAATTAAATCTTTTATACCACCGGAATTCCTCCTCAAGTGGTTCCTCAAGCCGTTATTTCCATATATAGCGAAGGATGTTTCCACATCCGGAGTGCATAATGAGGAACAAGCGATTTTTAGGGCACAAGAACTGGACTTGATCTATTCTCAGTCCGGTTTGTTGTATGAGATTATTCCCAATGCTCCTCGTTCCACTTTCGATCTCAAAGTCAAACCTGGACCACATGCTGATGGCATTGTGGGTTGTTCAAGTGCGAAACCTGCATATTCAGTTGCAAAACAAGCTAGTCAATTGTCACTCAACCAATCTGCTTCGGGACAAGCTACGGCTTCATCTCAACCCACCCAAATGGTGAATGTACTCTCTATGCAATCGTCAGACCAGAAGGGTAACCAACAGCCCAGATGGAATAGAAAAAAGGGTAAAAATAATAATCAAAAGGGTGGGAACAAGAATGAGAATTCTAACAATAGTGACAAGAATGGTAGAAATGCTGGGGGGTATAAGCAAGAGGAACGTAAGTTTAAGTTCCCTTGCAAGCTATGTAAGGATGATCACCTCACTTACTTGTGCCCTCGGATTGAAGAAGCTTCGAGATTCTTAGCACAAGGCCTAGCTGTGCTAACTAACCCTTTACCGCATAATCAAAATATGAACTTGAAGTCCCATGACCAGTCTAGTGATGATGATCCACTGGAGGGTAGTGGTCGTGGGTGCATTAACATGGTTCGTGCTGTGAAAGTTGTGACTCGCGTGAAATATTATAGTTCGTCACAACCCAGCCTAGGCAAAGAGCCTAATCCACCAGGATCTCCTTTGTGCATTGAGAAAGCTACGGATAAACCTAAGGTTGCACCTCACATTCCTAAGGGAGTCCTAAGCATTTAGGGCATAATCCAAATGCCTGAGCCGCCCAAAATTATTCAGTTGTCGAGGATTTGGGCCATACTCCTTGTGCGATGTCTACATTGGAAGTGCTTCAGAGTTGTACTTCGCAAAGGAAGGCGTTGCTTTCTACCCTTGGTGTGAACGATGATGATTCTTCCTCTGTGATCAAATTTGAAACCACAAGACTTCAGCCTCACTTGTCCTACTATGTGTCTATTTTGGTGCATGTAGAATGTCTTGGTATGATTGTCAAATGTACTATGATTGACAAGGGTGCTGCTGCTTCTATGATGTCTTTGGCCTATTGGAAGGGTCTCGGTTCTCCTGAGCTGTCTAAATCAACGAATTTTTTAACTGCGTTTGATGGGAGATCTTTTAGGCCGCATGACATCCTTCCTTCCCTTAAATTCCGTTTGGCAGGGGGAATCGTTGAGATAGAGGTTGAGGTGGTTGATGTGCCCCTTGACTATAATCTCTTGCTGGGTAGGAACTGGATGTATAGTATGCAAGCCGTTGCTTCTTCCTTGTTCCGTGTTGTATGCTTTCCACATAATGGGAAGATCATAACGATTGATCAAATGACATTCAAGAATCCGTCTGTTACCGCATCTTCGGGAGCTTCGATCCCGATCGTTGAGTACTCTCAGCCGACAACTAGGAGCATGGGTATAGGAATGTATCCATCCCTCATGGGTAGCTTTAGTTGTACTGCATCGATCCTCATGATAGGATCTATTTCCAATGAGGCTTCAAATTCTATGACATCGGTGTCTTTTTGCATGAATCATATGGAAGATCCTTGGATTCTTCCTACACCGAGTAATTCGAGTGAGCCTGTCGAGAAGAGCATGTCGTTTCCTGTAGCCATGATAGATTATCAAGCTAATCTCAAGAGTGTTACAGAGCCTAGTCCTTCCTCTTCACGGATGGAGGAGGAGGACCCATATGTGTTGTTGGCATGGGCAGTACAGTCTTCTCATGCCCATGACTACCTTGATACGGTTTTCCTTTCAGATGAAGCAATTATTGAGGCTATGTCGGGAATTGAGCCACCATGGGAGGAACTTCATCATAGATCGTACTTTCTCCCAGATCTTGACTGTTTGGAGCATGAGTATTTTAGGGCGGTTCTTAGTCAGAGAGTTGGCAGTCCTGTGGTTCCATTAAGCTCTCCTAGTTCGATGGCTGATGGAAACATGGCAAACATATCTTCAACGATTCCTATCAATATCTCTCGCAATCCTGGCATGATAGAGAATGTCTATATTGGGGCGGAATGTTCCCATGCTGAGATTCTGGAATATACCGAGCTATTCAAGGAATTCCATGATATTTTTGCTTGGTCTTATGACGAGATGCCAGGTATTGACCCTCGTATTGTCGAGCACGAGATTAATACTTACCCCAATGCTAAGCATGTTCAACAAAGTTTACGTGCAGTGAAACCTAGGAAAGAACCCGCCATTAAGGTAGAGATAGAGAAACTATTGAAATCCGGTTTCATCTATCCCGTTCCCTTGACGGAGTGGGTTTCAAACCCCATTTCGGTGGATAAGAAGCAGGGAGCGATCCGTATATGCACTGATTTCTATGATTTGAATCATGCTTGTCGTAAGGATAACTTCCCCACACCATTTATAGATCATATTTTGGATGAGTGTGCGGGTAGCGAGGTGTTCTCCTTTATGGATGGCTTTTCTGGGTATAATCAGATACAGATTAAACCTAAGAACCAACATAAGACTACATTTATTTGTCCTTGGGGAACGTTTGCATATCGAAAGATGCCTTTTGGCCTTAAAAACATCAGAGCTACATTTCAACGGGAAATGACCTTGATTTTCCATGATCTCAAGTCAATTATCGAGGTATTTTTGGATGATCTCACTGCTCATTCTCGTATGAGAATGCGTCATCCCTATCACTTGAGATTGGTATTCGAAAGATGACGGCACTATTCAGTTAGACTAAATCCTCACAATTGCATCTTTTGTGTGAAATCAGGTCGTTTGTTAGGATTCATCGTTTCAAAAGAGGGTATAAGAGTCGACCCTTTGAAGGTTGAGGCAATACTTCAGTTGTCTCCCCCGAAGAATATTCGTCATCTTATGTGTTTGCAAGGCATGGAAAACTTCTTATGAATATTTGTTGTCAACTTTGCCAATTTGACTAGAAGATTCATGCGTCTCTTGAAGAAGGATACTCCCTTTTATTGGGATGAGTGAGCCCATGAGTCCTTCGATGCACTCAAGCGAGCCCTAGCATCATCCCTGGTGGTTAGTCCTTCAGACTATAGCCATGATTTCTTATTATATGTGGCCACATTGTTATAAACGATTGGTATGGTCTTGGTTCAAGAGGATGAGGAGCTCCAAGAGCATGTCATATATTATCTGAGCCGAAACCTTATTGACACAGAGATTCATTATTCTCATGTCGAGAAGCTTGCTTTAGCTACCGTACATGCGGTTCAGCATTTGAGACATTATATTATTCTTTGCCAGACCTTGCTTGTGGCCCATGTCAATCCATTTCAATTCATCCTCACCCGAAGGATGATTGGGGGAAAGTATAATAAATGGATTGTCATTCTGCAAGAATTTGATCTCGAGTTTGTTTCAACAAAATCGAAGAAGTCTTTAATATTTGCAGAGCTTATATCTGATTTTTCGAGTGAGGCCAAGGAGTTGGTTTGTGAATATATGTTTGTCGATGAACACATCTTCTTAATATCTACGTTAGACCCATGGTATGGGGATATCATAATATATTTACAAACACTGAAGACCCCTACTCACCTCTCGCGATATGAACGACGACGATTATGTCACGTCTCTAAGAACTACCTCATAGTGGACAATACTTTGTACCGCCGTGGGGTAGATTCCATTTTACGACATTGTTTAACTCATGACGAGGCTGAGGTTTTGATGAATTATTTCCACGGAGGGGCGTGTGGTGGTCATTTATCTAGGATTTCTACAGCTCAAAATATTTTGAGAGCGGGTTAATTTTGGCCGTCGATATTTAAGGATTGTGTTGATGTGGTTAAGAGGTGCCACCCTTGCCAGGTGTTCACATGTAATATGAGCTCGAAACCTAACCCGTTACATCCCATTATCACCACCGGTCCCTTCACTAAGTGGGGGCTCGATTTTATGGATTGCAACCCAGATTCGGCTGGGGGGTACCATCACATTATAGTGGTTGTTGATTATTTCATGAAATGGGATGAGGCTATGCCTACAGTAAAATCCAACGGTGATACAACCGCTCACTTTGTATTCAACCAAATTATCACTTGGTTCGGGATTTTGAAAGAGCTTGTCACTGACCATGGCTCGCACTTTCAGAACCATATGATGGAAGAGTTGGCATCGAAGTTAGGGTATAAGCAAGAGCACTCCTCTTCTTACTACCCCCAAGCAAATGGAAAGGTAGAGTCAGTGAATAAATTACTCAAATCCATTCTCCAATGAACCATCGCACAAAGCAAGAATAATTGGCACATTATGTTATATCCTGCTTTGTGGGCATATCGAACTGCGGTTAAGACTACCACTGGTTTTTCTCCATATCAGCTTGTACATGGAGTGGAGTCGATATTGCCAGTTGAATGCGAAATTCCTTTGTTGAAACTAGCTGTGGAACTCTTACCAGACACTTCACCTTTGGAGGAGCATTTGGTTCAACTTGAACAACTCTATGAGCAGCGTCGGGATGCCTTGGTGGCTCTAGAGGTTAATAAGTGTCGCATTAAGGTCCAGTACGATAAGTCTGTCCGTCCAAGAGTGTTTAGTGAAGGAGACTTGGTACTTTTGTGGGATCAACTGAAAGAACCCTTGGGGGCAAGGAAATTCAATCCTATGTGGCGTGGTCCTTACGTGGTCAAGCGTGTGTAAGAGAAGGGTTCTTATGAGTTAGTCGATTATGAAGGAACAGCTTTGGCAGAGCCTAGAAATGGGCTCTATCTCAAAAAATACTATGCATAATCTTTATCCAAGGCTGCTTGTTGTATATTATTGTACAACTTTGCATAGTTAGGTCTTTTTCTTATTGTGATCAGGTTTGTGATTAGTTTTCATTTCTTTTGGCAGATGTCAATGGAATCTTCCACCTACATAGGATTCGCGGATGGTGCAAGCCGTCACACTCAACACGTAGCCTCTGTTGCTTGGGTGATTTATACTCCTATGGGTCAGGTACTGTCTTCAGGAGGTGTATGTCTACGGCCATATTCCAACAATGTTTCTAAATATAGCATCGTTATTGAGCTTCTACGGGATGCCATTCTACTTGGCGTTCTATCTCTTGAGGTATGTCTTGATTCAGAGTTAGTAGTGTCATAGGTCAATGGTTTGTACCATGTTAGAGATCTGACGTTATTGAGAAGATTCTTACGTGTGAGATTGTTAGAATGACAATTTGACAATATAACATATATACACATTCCAAGAAATAATAATCAAGTTGCTGACTCATATGCTAACTACGTGTTAGATTGGCATTTGTTTCATTCATAATAAATTAATCACAAACACAATTTTTACACATGTAAATAAATAAATCGATCACCATAAAACTTTTTATACATAAAAAATGTGATAATACATAGTGTCATGATACAAAATTGGGGCTTTTAAGCCACCATCATATAATACATGGTCGTAAAAAATGTATACACTCCCAGGTGTCTAATCCTGTGGAGGAGGAGGAGGGTTGTGATCATGGAACGTCACTACGGCTCTTTCTAGCTGTCGAAATAAATGCACCCATGCGTGTGGTACACCCACCACCTGCCGCTGCATGGCCTCAGGCAAGTCCTCGAATTGCACCATGGGAACTCTATGAGTCAGTCTCACAAAGTTGGTATGAATGCTCTAGAGCATTCGCTCCACATCCACACCCGTGATGTCATGTCCTCTTCCCCTCTATCTATGACGAGGGAAGCCCTCTGGCCGCTGTGGTCCCACATCTGCACACAAATGGTAGATGTCACTATGTGTTGTTGTGAAAAAACATGTCTTTTTACTTCCATAAAATCAAGAAAATACAAAAAAAATTCAATAACTCAAAAAATTTAAAAAAGAGTGAGGGTCAAGATTCGTTACCTATATCGCCATATGCCGATCCTGGTGGCAATGGCATGTCTGGGTCCCCTTGGAAATATATCCCTACATAAGGGTAGTCATCAATGGAAACTATCTGTCATCGCCACCATGGAAAGAAGTCAGCTGGATATGGTTTGGCCACCATACCACCCCCCAGTCTGTGCATCGCATCTGCCCAATGCCGTTGGGCCGGATCTCAAACCTCATGGAGAGGAACATCCACTCTAGGGCTCAATCCTGGAACATGATCGAAGAAAAACGTGCTCAAGATACTGCTGAACCCGAAGTTTCACACCCTGCCTGCCTTACACTCACTGAGCTAGTGTTTCATGTTGCTTAGTAGGGTAGTACTCCAGTCATATATTGTGGGTCTCATGCACTCCACTGCATAGAACATCAGAGGCCGCGAGGCCTAGTGGAGTGATGCTAAGCCAGCTATCCTGCTCAGTGTCAATAATATGGCCTTTAGGCCCAACACCTGTATATCATTGGTAGGGACCTGACTCCCCACCTTCTCGGTGTCTAGATAATAGTACACTGCAATGTACTCATCAATAGTCAACCCACCCCTTGGCCCACCACGGGAACGAAGGTTCACCACCTCCCCTCGTCTAGAAAGCCCTGTGATAAAGTATATGTCCTCCACCTCTATGGTGAGGTACATCCCATCAATATCAAAGGACTTCGAGTCTGGATCCCAATAGTCTACCAGCATCTGTAGCAGTATTGGTTTGGCCCTCAAATCACCAAGACACCAAAACTTGTAGAGTCTGCATGCACAAAGAGCTTGTTGAGCCATTAAGTCGGCCCTTACTGCTTCCTCTACTTCACCATGCTCATGCTCTCTCCACTCTAGCACCATACTGCAAAAGAAATTGCAAATTTTCCCATTAGTTTAGTTGAAAATCATATGCGCGGCCTCATACGCGACTGTTTTGAAAATAGCTGTGTATGTACGCGTGTTTGAGGCCCTTTTCCGCGTATATCCAGCCCTATACGCGAAAAATTCTCGATTTCTGCGTAGGCCGCAGCGCTCATTTTGGGATGACCTAAAAAATTCATTTGAACATGAAAATCTATAAAAAATATGTCAAAATGCAAGAGGAGAGTATGAGCAAATACCTGGAAGAAACGGTTGTGAATTCCGCTGGCTGGATCTCCTGGAATTTGCAGTTGAAAATCAGAGCTCAAATGGGTAAAAGTTTCAAATGATTTATATTTTTTACTATTTATAGAAAAATTTCCAAATATTTGAAAAATTTTACCCCCTTTCCTATAGTTTCAACATTTTCTAACCATTTTGGACCGCTTTTGACATAATTGGTGTTGTAGAAGACCTTTTTCAGTGTCGTTTCAGCCATTGGATTGACCCGTTCGTGCCGATCTCAGGTATCATGTCTAAACTGGCATATAGGTTAGGTTTCACAACCATTTTCATTTTGCATGACCTTGTGACCATATCTCCATGACCTTAGGTATGAACCCACTCTATTATGTCACGGAACCTTCTTGTTGCTTTAGAAGTGGCATGATATGAGTGGTAGAGCTTCACCTTACATGGGTACTCTAGTTAGAGCCTTATTTCAATTTGGTGCCCATGACAATGGTTTCTCCTTTAGGGTGTGGGAGTCCGTTGTATAGTACTGCCATGACATTTCGCAAGAGCCTCATACTCCTCTTGATATTATGCTGGCCTATTTCCCTCAAGACTCTCTCATGTCAAGTTATGAATGCATTATCATGAGCTTTACCTTCCTTATTGAGCTTTATGCCAGCTCCCTTGATATTGCGTTTCAGCCATATAGCCCGAGCTTGTCTCATATCTAGCCATGCAGAGCCATTTTTTATATCCTTCGTAGCTTGATTCCCTTTTTATCGGGAGGGGATTTTCCCCCGAGTGTCGATATCCTACACATGTATCCTTGCATTGAGCATAGGTATGTTCCACTGCTTGGAACTCGTTTGTTTTCCCTTGTGACACTCGTCTCCTCCTAGTTTGTAACTATGAAGCTAGTTTATTCTTTTTTAAAGCTTTTCAAATAACTGAAAAAGTCCAAAAAAATCAAAAAACCAAAAAGTCGGACAAGGAAAGATGTTATCTTTGGTAGCTGTTGAGTCGTGTCACCTTCGAACAGAGCACTGTATATCACATCCATTGGTTGGGTTATAGTTTGACTTTAGGAGCTGTACTGATTTATTTGAGTTTATCTCCACCGACTGGTTAAGCTTCCAGTCCCTATGGAGCCTCTGTTGATGCCTCCTGTGTCATAGAGATGTCCTATTTTGTATATCGAGTCTATGCTGCCTTCATTCAATCACCATACACTGTTATGCTCTTGTTCGAAGGAAGTTGAAACCCGAGTCAGCCATTCCTCAGTTATCTTGACTTTGCATGTCGGCCATTCCCGGTACAGTTACTGGTTCATGCACTTTATGATCGAGTCCTTCCACATTCTACAGCTTTGCTGAGTACCTCGTGTTGGATGATGGGGGATGCCTTAATTCCCTCCTTCCAGTGGATTTCATCCCATCGAATTCAGGTCATTTATTCTGGGATTGGAGTCTAGAGTCATTTTGAGTGCCTTGAGACTTGCAGTCATCAGTGGAAGGTTCTCTCGCCATCGACAGTTTCTTGGGAATACATCAATGTCCCCTGACTGATGGATCCTTTTAAGTGTTCGACCTCAACACATTTATTCACACTTGTTATTTTGCACTCTAGTACCTTGATTCCCATTTTCATTATCGGTGGGTGATCTCGTGTTTGTTAACGGTATACATTAATGACCGGTAATCAGACGATGGACTACTATGTTTGACCTCGACACCTCTATTCGCATAGTAGGACATGTAATCATAGCGGTTTGTGTAGAAGACTTTCAAGATTGGTGGCATCTCTTATATGCTACCTCCTTGATCGTGCCAGTGTTCATGAGATTTCAACTCTCATGACTTGATTCCAGTATATGTCAGATATTTCCAGCCACTATGGAGATCTTGATCTATTGTATATCTTCAGCCATTTTGGAGATCATGGTCCTTTGTATATCTTCATCATGGAGATTCTGATCTATGTATATTGTACATGGCGATGACCACATATGTGATATCATGTATCATGCCTATTCATGGCCATTGTACTCTTATGTATCCAGGACTGCTATATGTATTTGCAGTTGTATGCAGAGTTGTATTATTGTACTATGCTGATTGGATGGATGGTATTCCATTTGGGATCCTTCATCACTCCACTTCTGGTATGGACTTATAATGTATTTCAGCCATCGTATGACCCCTCTGACCTCACACATTAGGGGGCATCTATTATAGCGGATTTCACCACTCTAGGTGAATAACACTTTGTATGGCCTTCCCCTGTCCCGCTATAGACTCCTTAGACCATATGGACCACTTTTTGTCCTTTGATGTTTCCTTGATCATCCCTAAAAACACATGAAAAATGCTATACGTGACTTTTAAACCTATAAGCGCGTATATACGCGGGTTTGACCATTAAAACCGCGTACATCGGGATGTGTGCATAATCCAAATCCTTTTGGAATTTTCCTTGACATGGATCCGACTCATTTGACTCTTGGCCTTCCCTATGCCTTGATATCACTCGGATTCAACCTTTCATTACCCCTTTGAAAAGCTATATAAGGAACCCGTTGGTACATTGAAGGCATAAGAGAGAATTGAGAGCAACGAAACTATAGTCCATTGTTGCCGAAACTTATGCTTGAGTCTGCATCCCTTTGTCCCTTAGAGCACTTTTGTGTTCTTCCCAATATTTCCTTTTTCTTGTGAGCTTGCTATCGAGAGAGGGAGGATTGAAGTGGTGGAGGCCCAAGTGGGGGATTCAGTTTCTCCGGTTCGCAGACATGCCGTCAGAGGTTGTATCTTGTAATCTCTGATTTATATTAATAGAAATATATTTTCCTGTCTAATAATGTGTGTTTGAATGAATATTTTATCCATGGGATCATGTTAAATGCTTTTACATTATTGATTATATATTCTAGAATAGATCTAACACCATGATATATAGAATGCTTGTATTGTTTACTTGTTGTTGAGGAAGTAACAGATCAATTCAAGCTGAAGATTGGAAAGCTCAATGGGGATCTACTTCAACCATCTAAAATAAGGTACGAGGTCTGATCCTTTAGTTTTAGACATTTATTTTCTATTTCATATTGGAAAGGATTGATTTCTGGAGTCAAGCTATATGTTGTGGTACCCCAAGCCATAGGAATTTCTCTCCGTAACAAATATAGTCCATTGTTGCCTCAGTTTTCTTATACTTGAGTCTGCAATCCTTGTCCCTTTGGAGCACTCAGTATTCTTCCCAATCTTTCCTTTGCTTTGTGAGATTGATATCAAGAAATGGAGGATTGAGGTGGTGGAGGCCCAGGTGGAGGACTCGGATTCTCCGGTTCATAGGCGTGCCAATAGAGGTTGTCACTATTGTAACCTTTGATTTTATTAATAGAAATATGTTTTCATGTCCAATTATGTGCATTTGAATATGAATATTGAATCCATGGATGTATTTAATTGCTTATACATTGTTGAATATATATTCTAGAGTAGGTATAACACACTATTATAGAGAATTCTTGTCTTTTTTGTTGTTGTTGAGAGATAATTGCTAAAGGAAGCATGAATTGGAAAAGATCAATGGGGATCTACTTTAACCATCCGGAACAAGGTACGATTCGGTATCCCATAGTGTTAGATGTTTGGTTTCTCTTGCATATTGGGAAAGATCAATTTCTAGTGTCAAAGCTCTCTGTTGTCGTACACCCCAAGCCATAGGAAGTTTCTCTCTGTAATAGAATTGGTGACCAACTGGGGAGGTTCCTAGTTGTTTCTCTTTGGGGTTTTTTGGTATTCAATGAATTTGAATTGGTTTTGATTTCTATGTTTTTGTGTCGGGTCTGGGGGCATGTTTTCCCAGTAGGGTCTTAAAGAAGTAAATTTGGTCTTAGCACGTCTGTTTTCCCTATCTTTTCTGCCTTTTTCTTCCTGTACGTGGATTTTTCATTCATAGTCACGTATACATGTGGGTTTTCCTTGAACAGTCATGTATGTACACTCTTTTACTGAGAACAATCACGTATGCTTTTATTTTGAGCCTTAGTTGGAGGATTACGTGTTGCTGGGTGAGTTCTAATGATTGTTGAGTCTTCTTATATGCTTCTGGTGTTTGTATACACCCGTTGTTTCTGACCAGAGACTACTTTTAGTTTATTTTTTAAGATTTGTTCTTGTCATCCATTTATCCATTTTTTGTTTTGAGATTAGTGCATTAGGTCTCCTTTATCTTGGTTCCTTGCTTGGATATTTTTTGTGATTGGCTGCAGGGTATGGGAGTTTTAGAGTCATTTATTTGCTTCCATATCTCATTTATTGCAAAAAATAGAAAAATATTTTTGCTTTTGCATAGTTATGCATCTCTTGCATTTTACATTGGTACAATACTTGCATTAGGTTTGCTTACTATTATTATAGTTAGATTTTCATATTGGAATCATTGCACTTACATTGGAAGGAAAAACCTTGCACCTAATGTAGTGGAATACCCTGTTCTTCATTCTACACATTGTAGGTTTGACCTAATTTTGATGTGTCAACAAATATTTATTGGAAGTCTTCCAAAGATTCATATTTTTTTCCTACCCAAAAGAGAAAACTTGTATTGTATGCCACATGCAAAATATTTATTTTGTGTAGGTGAAATGTCTACCACAAATACCTTGGTCCGTATTCTTTCAGATGCAACTAATCTCACTCAATATGGATCTTGGATGCCTAAGATATTACCTTTTTTCCTAGAACACCTGTTTTATACTAGGTTTTGGACTAGTAAAAAACCCTATATTCCTCCATCATTATCTTCAAAACTGTAATGGTTCGGGATCTGAAGTTTGTACTGGAGATAGATCAGCCTGTTCTAGAAGTGATTTTTTAACCTTGATCTTTGAATCCTTGTATAAAAAAATTGTAGTTAAAATTCCATGATGACTTGTTTTGCAAAATCTAGTCCCAAGGAAAGCGCTTTGATACCAAATGTTATGCAACCAAGTCCCAGAAATAGCATAAAAAGAGCATAAATAGACAATTAGAGAGAAATCCACTCCTTACAATGAATAAAATAGATAAATAAAAATCATATTCGAGGGAGGAACCTCTTTACACAATGTACTTGTGTACCCAAGACTAGAGAATATCCAATGATGACTGAAATGAGAATATATCCTTCCTTTATATAGGAGACGAAGGTGTATAATAACAACTAATAGACCCACTAATATATCCAAGCTGACATAAATAATACATAATGAATCCCACTAATCCATCCAAGATGACATAAATAATATGTAATGCACCACAATATAGGGGGTAATGTGCTACACTATATGGGGTAATGTGCCATCATTAAGGGCTTAACATGTTATTATGTATCTGATACACGAGGGAATTGGTACAAAGATAATGTTAGGAATCAAATATGGAAGTACTTAATGAGAATTGGATCATATTGTTGATGGCAAGTTTGGTGGCAGTTCAGACTCAATAGCAACATCAGTGGAATATAGTGGAGATGATTCTTCCATATGTATGAGGAAATTGTGTTTGTATGATATGAGTCTTGAGGGTGAGAAAGAGAGTGAGAAGAAATCTCAGTTCAGAGTAGTCTAGTGTGGATCTCCATCATATTATCTAGAGCATGTGGCTAAGGAACAATTAGTGTTAGAAGGAGCATCTTTATTTGTTGGAGAGAGGAGGTTGGAGACTTATCCAAGAGGAGGACATGCTAGCAGTACCTCCCTCACTAATATGGATTGTTAGATTTGGTAGCTTGGATATATTCTTGCATTAAGTTGCAAGGTGCAGGGGTCTAAGAACAAATAGGGTCACATTAATGACATAAAGTGACTTTATGAAAAGTGTTTATAAAGTACTTTATGATGTGACTTTATATTTGTAAAGTGAGATGTACTTTATTAAAGTAAGTTGTACTTTATAAAGTGACTTTTTGATATAAAGTGCACTTTTTAATATTTAAGGGTGAAAGTGAATTTTCAAAAAGATTTTTTTTATAGTTTTGGTTAAGTGATTTAAGTGAACTAAAGATTAAACACCTCCCTTGATCTTATGGAAAATATTTAATCTGAGACCTATAATTTGAAAAGACAAAACGAGATACCCTAATGAGAAATAAAAAATATAATGAGACTAATTTGAGTGGCATGAACTCCAAAGAGAGAATATTTGAGTGGCATGAATTATAAGGAGAGAATATTTAAGTGGTTCTAATTCCAAGAGAGGATTTTGAGAAGGAAGAAGAGCATGAGTTTCAATAGAGGAAGGGGTTGAGTTGATAATATAAGAGAGGAAGATGAGAGGAGGGCACATATCGCTATGTGAATGAGGGATATAAACTCCAAGGATAAATCAACCATTGTAGCAAGGAGAATGAGCATGCTTTTAAAAGTGAAGGGAACAAAATATAACACACGTTAAAGATGAGAGAGTGTGTAGAAAGTAGAATAAATGAAGGTCATACGTCTATGATAGTGATTTTGTACAAAATAAAAATTAAGGCACCCAGTGCACGTAACCTTTGAGGTGATTTTATTGTACTTTTTTCTTATGTCTCTTACACATGTCTTAAAGTGTGGTTTTATGTTAGAGAGAGTGTATGTTATGTTGATTATATTGGCATTGTTATTGTTCGGTACTTTTCCTCACACACACAACCTAGGCTCAGGTTTTTCTTGCGTGCAACAAAACACCCAAATATATCGTCCCAACAGAGCAATCTTAGTCGAAAACACCTACGACATCGGCGTAGTCTCACTCAAGACATATTTCATCAATGGGTAACTTCCATAACCATGCATCTATAGTTAGAAGAGGGATTGTAGTCCCCTGGCGCACAACCAAGCTGCTCGACAAATTCGGATGGTTGTAGTTCTTTTACTAACTCGAAAGTGGCACAACAATGTGACACAGATTCTCCCTTAATAACTTAACAAAAAATGAACTTGAAATAATACAGAATGCTTCAATGATACTGGTTATTCATTCATTCAACTCCTTTCACTAATATTGCAACATTCACTTAAGAAAAAAATTTAAACAATGCAAGATAACCTATAAACATTCAACATACACATTCAAGCGACATGAGATATAACGTGGAAACCCAATCGGGAAAAACCACAAAGGTTCTCTTCATATGGCATGATAAATATATGCACCTTCAGTCTATGACTTGACTACAGACTATTTGATATCTTTATTTTAGGCTCACAAAATCTTTCTTTCTCTCATGCTCTCTAGTTTTATTATGATATTCTTCTAACTACTCCTACTGATCTGTACACAACCTGGACCGACTCTTCTAACTACTATATGTGCACTCATCTGTAGAATGACTCCTTACATAACTAATATTTAGAAACCCTTCTGCAAAATGGGCTCTGGGGCTCAACATCCTTCTATGACACTACTCTCTAACTTACAGCTTCTACAAGACCATGCAGGGTCGATTACATACAATTCATTTATTACAGGTCATAATAAGCCGTAAAAAATGGTTACAAGTTGTCATAGATATGACTGAAACAAGGCGCTATCAGCCTGAATTACATATATTCCTTCATACATGTGACCTCTGCCAGCTTATGTTGACTTCCATTGACTCTAGCACCCACGATATTCATGACCTGTCACTTTATATCCGTTATTCTTCTACATGCCTATACATTCCCTTTCCCTCCGTCGCACTACTCCTTGCCGCAACTTTCTCTATTATGTGTTTCATTTCCTTCCTTCTATTTCCTTTGTGTTGCATGCTTGCTTTTCCTTCCTGATATTTCGCTTCACTTTCCTCCTTAGCTTCTTCTTCAATTTATTTCTACTGCCCTTTCCTGTCCCAATAGTCCCCCAATGCTCACATGTGGCTTGTCCCGAGCCAATAAGAATTTGTATGGTCCTGTCACTCCCTAATCCTTGGTGTCGATCTTAGCCAGAAATTCTTGGAGAATTTCTTATACTTGGACAAATTCCTGTCATACCTCTTCTATCTATTTTTCTAATTGCTCTTCACGGTTCAAACCGATATGTTCCAATGTTACGTCTTCCAGGAACTGAGTTATGTGGTGGAGTTTTTGCTGCACAGGATGAATGAGCCCTGTAACTCATTCTGCTTCTGCTTGCTACGCTACAACTTCTTCATTTCTATTTTTCTCCTGCTTACATAGAGTTTTCACTTATTGTTGCAGTTGTTTCAGCTATACTACCTTTGCTATCTTTTCTTTATAGGAAAATTCCTCATATCTTCCTTGACTGCTGCTATTTGTAACTCATTATGTCACGCATCCTCTATGATTTTCTCTGCCTTTTCATCCTCCATGAGCAATTCCCAAGTCACAGATACTTGGTCAATTGCATCCTTACATAAATTCTCTCCTTCTTTAATTCTATCAACAACCTCAAATGTTGTTTTTTGGCACACTTCTATCACCTCAGAGGGTGTACTCGGTCTTTGTCGTGCTTTAAGTTCTTCAAATTGCAACTTCAGGCCCATCACAATATTGGATAAGCGAGATACCTTGGTTGTTGTATCCATTTCTTCTTCACTTTCTTCCTCCGGGAATTCTGTGACTACGTTACTGATGGCTTCATCCAGTATGATCCTTCTTTGTTCCTACTCCTTAACTTCTTGCTCCTTCTATCGAAGGAAGGCCTTGTGCTTTTGATCCTTCCTTGTCGCTTTCTAGGCTTGATAGGAAAGAGAAATCTCCCATATTTTTATCTTTATCATGACCGCATGCTGC
Source organism: Pseudotsuga menziesii (assembly GCA_001517045.1). Lineage (NCBI taxonomy): Eukaryota > Viridiplantae > Streptophyta > Pinopsida > Pinales > Pinaceae > Pseudotsuga > Pseudotsuga menziesii. The sequence continues at coordinate 242,506 of LPNX010062496.1, read as the reverse complement.
ACAACATATACCTTGACCATTTTCGGCTTGGAAAAATCAAGATATAGTGTCCCCAACTCATGGGAAACATCATCAAATTCTTGTGTCCTTGTTTCTAGTACGTACGCTTCTAGCTCCACCTTAAGTGGTGGGAATAATAGTGGTGTTTCTAATGTATCATAAGGGTCAGCTCCGTGCATCTCAGCTTCTACTATGCCCCGCACTTCATTGAGGGCTTCAGTAATCCTATTGAGATGTGCTGTGATTTTATTAGTTAAGTGCATCTTTTTTCTACTTATGTGCTTGAGGCTAGTTTGCACCACTTTCGCAATTGCGTCTACAATCATGGTGATGTATTCACTATCTAAGATAATTGTATTAACATTTTTTCATCTTTCCTCTTCTTATGCTTTGGTTTGCATTGCTCCATTTCCTATGCCTCCTTTTGCTTCTCCACGTCCTCATTATTTGGCATGGAAACTGAATCATCTTGTGTAGAGTCCTCATCGGTTTCTTCTTCTTCTATTGACTCGTTCGGTGGGTTTTTTTGTTGCCCATCCTCTCCTGTACCTTGGTTCATCTCCTCTGCGACTGGGATGCACCATGATTCGGGAAAATCCTAAATGACAGCTTCAACATCCTGGTAAATAATCATGAAGTATGTTGGCAGTGATTTCTTCTTTGGGTCCTGTCGAGACTGCAGTATGACATTATGGAAACCATCCTAGAAATTTATAATAGGTGCACATATCTGGACTTTCGCAGGGAGCAGTCTATGCTGGTGTCACACTACTTCCTTTAGCACTTCCCCATGCAGAAAAAACTCAATATTGTTATCCTTTTTCAAATATTATCCTCTTTATCAAACCAAAGGTTCTTATACTTTGCACCTCAACATAACACTGGGACCTCAAATGGTTGGTAGTTTGGTGGGTCAGACCAAACTACAAAGGAAATCAAAACAAGCAACCAGGAGTAATGGAAGAATGCTTTACCATATTCTTGTGATTGGGATGCATTGTCTATCAACTCATTCAACAAATACTGGGACCAATTATTCTATACTCCTTCAGCGCAGAGTTCAACTAGTCTAACTGTTCTAGTAGTGCACTCAGTGGGTCGCATCTTGCGCAACAACTTGCAATATAATACCTTCATAGCAAACCTTACTAAATTGTCATCTATAGAGGAAATAAAAAATACTTTTTTTGCGTGGACAAGGTCATACTTGTATTTGAACTTTACGATCATTGTCAGATTGTAACGTCCCCGAACCTCCAACCGATGAAGAGGACGCTACCATAACATTAAACATCGGGGCTGAAAGCCCCATGAACATGTGCATTCATAAAAATTGAATAAAATGCATTGAATTCGAACATGCACAGATACATAATTATTTATCATACACAGCAGAAGCAAACATACATTCATTCATTCAACATGTTCATCATAATTTATTAACAGTAAATATAATTGCAGAAGTAAAATAGATAAGGTTACTTATCTTATAAAGAACTCGTCCCGCAACCAGCTACGTTGCTACAATGTTCCACCCAACCATAGGCCAGCGTTTTCATTAATCTCTCAGCAACGCTGCCACCCCCGACTTGAGCATGATTCCCCAAGGAATAAGGAACAAGTAGGCTTACACATGGCCAAGGATACACAAAACACAACCAAGCCAACACAGTTGGGTTTATCAGGCCATCCAAGAGCTGGGAAAGGCTAAATGCTAAGTTGTTGAGCTCATTATAGAGCTAGGGACACCTACACCAGAGCTAGCCTAACTTCTAAGACACCCACACACACCCAACATAAGGAATCAGTCCCTTCTCTGCTATACAGTCCCTCAGGCACTGACTTCCCTTCCAGTGCTATTCAGGGGTTGTGGAGAAGAAAGCCAACCCTCTAGCTCTATCTGTGTGGTTCCCAAATGCACCAGGTTTATCAAGCAAACCAATCCCTCATCCCTACTCCAACATAGTCCGAAGACCAACCACTGCATACACGCAGTCAAACAAGCGATTCACAGCTTGGATAGGGAAAACAATTCCTGAGCCATTCTTGGCCCTATTATGGCCAAAATGACTCCAAAACAACCCACATCAGTCCCAAAACGTAAAGGCAGACACAACCAACCAACGTGGGAAAACAAGAGTGCATTCTCAACAATGAATCCACCGGGAAAAATTACACAGTCCGAAGATGGAAGAGGAAAGCAAGGTTCTCAGTTGGGTAGGGGAAAAACATATACACAAGCCACAAATCAGTAAGGAAAACCTACACACAGCAGAAAAACGTGAATGGCCCTTCACAGGGAAATCGTGGGTGACAGAACACGGCTCCCAACTTGCTGCATGAGTAAAAACCAAGAAGAATCCTGTGTGTGAGAATGAGCAAGACAATGGATTATGGCGGTTGTCTCCCTACGTGAGGAAAATGATAGTGAATCCCAACAGGCGCGTGAGGATGAGCAAGAATGAAGTGAATCCTGTCATGGTTTTCCTACCTCCATGAAGATGGAAAGTCTACTGGTGGAGTGGGTGTGTGGGCAAGGACTGACAGTCCTGCCACCGACCACTTCCCAGCAATAACTGCCCTCAAATAGCATCAACAATTTTAAATGGGTGGTTGATACATGGCCTTTTTTCCCATTGATTCAAGGTTTAAAAATTCCCCCCCTTATCCTTAGGAAAATCATGCCCTTTTCAATATGGTTGCAGTGACATAGCTGGTTAGGGTTCATTTAATTAAAAAAAAAGATATTTACATGATGCCAAAATTAATAGGTGTTGTATCTCATGATATACCATCGGCAACAATTCCAATCGCCTAAACATAACACAACCAAATCGATGGTGGGGCCTTTTCCTTTAGCTCCACACCATGATTCATTACAATATATACATCACATGCATTTAATGCATACGGGGTCAAAACCAGGGTGTTACATTCCCCTCCCCCTTCAATAGCACTGTCCTTAGTGCTTTACAAAATTTGAACAAAATGCTACACTGGTACCGCCTCACTGTTCTACAGAATTGAACAAAAATGGATGTGCTAATTGCATGGTATCCTCTAGCTCCCACGTAGCCTCTTTAGGACTGTAGTGCTCCCATTGCACCTTTACCTGCCCTATGGCTCAGTTCCGGAGCATTGTGACCTTCCTGTTGAGGATGCACATTGGCTCGATTTGAAACTCTCCCTTGGGTTCCACCTGAATCACATCCCAATTTATCACATGGTTAGGATCATGTACATATCTCTTAAGCAAAGAAACATGAAAAACATTATGAGCTCTAGTGCTAGCAGAAAATACAAGTATATATGAAACTAGCCCTATTCTTTCAAGCACTTCAAACGACACTGTTGTAATCTCACAAATCACATAAGGTTACCAATAATACACACTAAAACATATATAAATCTTAAACAGAGAAAAAAGATAAGAACAGATAGAATTAGAACAGATTATATTATTACAATGAGTCCATACAATGCAAAGAACTAAACTGAGTTCTCATCTGGTTCAACAGCCTAATATATATGATTTACAAATGGTTACAAAATAACTACCTGTCGGTTCGGTGAACTGACGTGACTTTTAGATGGCCAACCTAATCTCTTAGTTTAGTCAGTCGACCGACTTAGTCGGCTGACCGACTAAGTCGGCCCATCGAATTAGTCGGTTGATCAACTATGTCGGCTCATCAACTTAGTTGGCTAATCGACTAAGTCAGTCCTTGTTCAAGTCGACTTAGTTGACTTGCTTCTTCTACATCTCCCCCATGAACAAAATGTTTCTTCATCCCGAAGAAACAGGGAGGTACAAAATTTGTTTGTTGGGTCTTTCCAAAAATTTACTGTGGCGGACTGTGAAGGAAGATGGTTGGCCGTTTCTATACACATACTTCAACAATGGCAGGAGCTGTGATGGCGAGGTGATGTTGGAAATCTGTCCAACTCTGCAAAGCTTTCTAGATATCGATGGTTAGTGTGGTTAATTTTGACAGGACCGACATCTTTTCTGATATGGGGACTTCAGCTATCCTTTCCAAGTTGGGGCCCATGAACTGGTTCTGCTTTTCTATAGTCTCAATAAGTCGTTTCATCTATGGGTAGATGATGTCGACTTTCTCTAAGTTGGGGAGAGATTGTTGCACCCACTGATGTGTTTCCCGTTCCAGTTTTTGCAGTTTGGCGGTTTCTAGCACTATCTGATCTTCTATTGTTGGTCTAAGTGCTGCCTCAGTAGTTTTTCGGCTCTCCAATGCCTGAATCCCTTGTCGAGTCTATCGTGTCTGCTGATAGACTTTCCCATAGTGAGTAGGCCAATATCTTAGTACTTCTTCGGTTACGACAGACTCCTCCATATGGTCTTGTAACACCTTGTACACTTCTGAAAATGCAGTGTGATGTGCTAGTAGGAGTCTGGTAGTCTCCTCTTTTTGTTCCTCCTTAGTTTCTTGAATGTGCATTTGGAGGGTCGACACCATGCTCTCAAATAGCTGATACGCTCTTTCAAGTGGCCTATCTGTGACGGTCTCGATGGGGCCTTGCAAGAAAGACTGGGCCAAATTCCTGCATCTATTGAGAAACTCGATATGGTCTGTGTGTTTGGCCTGAATTTCTTTATTTTTTATTGCACTCCTTGATTTTTCTTCGCTCGCTAGGGTTTTGAGGAGTTGTCCCATCTCTGAGTTGGTTAAGGAGCTTGCGACCCTCAAGCTAATTTGGACTTTGGGAGACTTCCCCTGATGCTCCTTCCTTTTCTTATGCTTTCCAGCTTTTGTCTCCTGTGTACCTGCAATAGTTGATCTAGGGTCTTGGGTTTGTGGGTTAGAAGCTGATAGTTTGTCTGATTGGGGAGGTGGAATGGCAGCAACCTTTGGTCGTGTCAATGTACTCGGTTGTGGTGGGCCTGTCTCTAACTTAGGGGGTGGTGGTGGTGATGGTGGTGGCAGTGGAGATGGAGTGGGGGAATGGTCAGGGGTGATGGGTTTGGGAGAAGTATGGTGTGGATTTATGTTGGAAGGCATGTCTGCTCCCGGCGGTGTAGTGGCTGGTAGGTCGGCTTAGGGTACGGGGTCGGTCGGTTCAATAGTAGAGGTCACAAGTCCAATCATGTCACCTTCTTTGTTGGATTATTGTGTGAAGGTCGACGTGATTGTTGCAAATATTGAGGGTTGTGTTCTGTTACTTGTATACAGGGGAGCCTGGGTGGAAATTTTCTGGGCCGACTGAAACAGAGCAGGCAATGTCTCAAAGAAAGCTTGTAAGTCAGTGTCTTTGTCAAATTTTTCTTTTACCATCTCTGGCATTGCGCTTTTGTATAAGTCTAGGGGGCTGACTGATTGTTGTGCTGGTGCTTGCTCCTCGATTATTTGTGTTGTTGATGGGGGTGGTGGTGTCGACACAAGATCGATGACATTTTCAGGCGTCGTCGTAGTTTTTTCTTTCTTTGGTCAACCTGCTTGGGCTCCTGCTTCGACAAAACGCTGGAACTATGTTTCGACTGGCACTTTATTTATGGTGTCATCTTCTATAATGTCAAGATCCGTAGCTTCCAGTTCATCTTCATCATCTGATGAGTCGGCAATGATAAGTTTGCGCTTACCTTTGCCTTGTTGTTGTTCTCGCTCTTTTATTTTCTTCCTAGCTGCTGCTATTTCCTTGTATTTGTGAGCCAGTTTATAAGGTCTTTTCTTAACAGGTCGAACATCAGGTTTAATATCAATTTTCATTTCTCCCATTTCTTGGACTAATCCTTTTAGGTCTTTATAGTCCCTGGAAAAGACATCTTGGAACTCTCTTAGTAATTTCACTATCTCTGTGGTCTGTTGTTCGTTCCAGTAGTCACCAATTTTTTCTAGTTTTGGTTGGTCGTCGTTTGAGATGTCGACTTCTTTAATTTTTACTTTGGCCTCTAGCCACTCTGGTGCTTTAGCTTCATTGATCGGTCGACTTCCTTCTTTGAACTATGAGAATGTGGCAGGGAAGTCAGTTGTAGTCATTCTTTCAGTATCTTGTTTGTCAGTTGTTGCGATTTTCAGGATCGAGTGGATAGGTTTTGTTGTTTCGACGTGGTTGGATTTCCATCTGAAGCTCTTGCCTTCTATGTTTTCATTTTCTAATTGTAAACAGGTTGATTGTGGTCTTGACCATGTTTGTAGATTGTTACAGTCTTTTATCTGTCGATGGTCTCATAAGGGTTGGTTTTCGGTCGGTTGGATAAATTGTTTAATTTGCTTTGCTATCTCAGCCAGAGTTTCATTTTGAGGTATGAAGTTGAATTCTTTAATAAAATTTTCCCTGAGTTCGTTCCATAAGAAGGTTTCACCTCTAGCTTCTTCCATCTTATACCATTTTTTTGGCAAGTCGGCTAAGGTTGAGGGGAACAAATGTGGCCAGGCTCACTCATCCTTGTATCCAAGTCTTCTCCACTCCTTTTCACAAGTTTTAATATGTTCTTCTGAGTCTTGTCCTTGAGTAAATACAGGTATCTGAACTTGCTGGGTTAACTTCTTTCCTCCAAACCTCTCGACAAAGTAGGTTGAAGCAATTGTCCAGGTCTGTAGTTTTGTCTGATGGGTGTCCCACCATCTAGCTGCTTGACCTGTAAATGCTTCAACTAGTCTTTGAAGTCAGCCATGTTCACCAATATTTTTAGATACTTGCTCAATATGCATGACTGGTGATTCACTCTCCTTATACCTTGGTAGTTGTGTAGTATTTAAGTTGGTTGGTTGTAAGGTAGGGCGTTCCCTTATTTTCTTTTCGAAGATTTTTGGGACAATGGATACCATAAAGCACTATTGGGTGGGATTTTTCTGTACTTTTTGTATAGTCCAACACCCTCTTGCTTTTGTTTCGTAATTCTCAATCTCCCAGTTGTATAATTCAACATCTGAGTTATAACCAACTGGGTCTTGGTTACCTAAGTTAAGTTCTCCATGGATGTTTGGTTCTGTGTAGTCTGCATCATTGTGGATTTGGTAAAGTTGTCTGACATCGACTTCTTCATCAATAGGTTTAGTCCAAGGTTCTCCTTGGGATGGATGAATGGGTACAATGACCTTTTGACCATTTCCTTTTAATTTGATTCGTTCCTTATCCAAGGATATGGATGCTTTCATCTTTCTACCCTAAGGTTGATCGACTAGTGCTGGGAAGGAGCTGGCTCCTTCTTTTGGGTCAATGATTTCAAAATCAACCTTGGTCGAGATTCCTTTGATAGTTGTATCGACGTTTTTCCAAACTCCAATGGGTTCAATTAGGCCTTGGTCGGCTAGTTTCAGGTATATTCCCGACTCATATAGTCGAGGTTGGCCCATCTATTCCCAAGTGTCATGAGTCATGATATTTACTTGTGACCCGAAGTCGAGCACTACTTGTTGGACGTTGTAACCTTCAATTTCTAGGTCGACAAGTGGGTTGGCATCACTTTTGTATTTTTGGTTCAAGCTGTAAATGTTTTTTGTTTGTTTTTTAGGGTTCGTACCTTTTATTTCATGCAATAAGTCAATGAACTGAGATACTGATTTGTTTGTTTGAACAAGTTGGATTAGTTGATTTATTGTGTCGGGTCGACTGTTATCGATGTCTTCTTGTCATACAATGTCTTGAAAGACATGGGTTGCTTCTTTATATGTTTGTTTTTCATGCCATGGATCAGGATAGACATTTGTTTCTTTAATCGTACTAATTCGAGGGTTATCAGTACCTGTTTTTGTTCCTTGTCGTGTTACAATATGAACATTTTTAGTGGTTATTACATCATGTTTATGCACACAAGACAAGACATTAACATTTTTCTTGGTATTAATTTTTTCTAAAATAGTAGGGAAATCCTCAAGCGAGTGATCGCCTACTCCATAGTGGGTACATAATTTGAGATTAGTCTTGTCCTTGTATGGATATTCTGCATACCGGTGACCTTATTTGTAACATATAGAGCACCGGATGGATCGGCGCGGGTGTATGTCGCGATTCCCGGGGAATCGACCTCTTCCTCCATAACCTTGGCGTCGATTATCGTACTGGCACTCATATCGTTGGTCATCGTATCTTTGTCCATTCTGATCATTTGGTGGATTGTTTTGCTCGTGATGTTGTACCACCACATTTGTTTGGTATACCACCTAATAGTTCTGTCGGTTCTTTAGGTTTAACTAACAGTCGATAGTGTTATGACTTTTGGTTTCACAGATGGCGCACCAAGAAGCCTTTCCATTCTTCATGTTAAATGGGAAGTCTATTGCAGAGTGATCTCTGTGTTCCTAGAAAATGTCACAAAAGGATTTGGTTTGTACAAATCAGACGTCTTGTCAGCTATACTCTTGTCGACAATTATCTTTTGAGTGGTCGTTTGTTGAGCATTTGGTGCACCAGATCTCCTGATTCTTGAGGCTTAGCTCCTTCGGAAACTTCTGCACTTTCTCGAGCTATTGTTCCAATATGTGGTCCGTGGGGTAATAAGGTATATCCTCGTCCATCTCAACCTGAAGAGCTTTAGTTAGCACATCCTCGTACGTTTTGAACGTCTCCAGACTAATGTGTCAATGTACTTTTTGCGATAGTCCTACAAGAAACCACTTGATTAGTAACTGTTCATCTATAACATAATCCAATTGGCTCAATAAGTCTTTCCAATGCTTATCATAGTCACGGATGGATTCTCATAGCTTTTGTGATGTGGTTTTAAGATTCTTCACGGCCAGGTGCTTAGCATCTAGAGTTTTAAAAAATGACAAAAATTGCACCTTAATCTCGGCTTTTGTCACTCTGGGTTCTCTCTTTGAAAAGGTCATGTACGATGTCAATGCCCTTTTCCTTAAGGCTCCTACGAACTGTGCCATTTGTCTATCTTCATCGGTAACTTGGTTGGCTTCCTAGGTCGACTTGCAGACGAACCAATGTCATCTGGGGTCTTCATCTCCTTCATATAGGGGGATGTGAGCCGATCCATGACCCATGTCTGAATCACTGTCACTACTTTCAGAAGTTGGTGGCAGTGGAGGTGGGGGTGGTGATGAGGGTGGTGTGGTTATTGATGTATTCGTGCCTGCAGAATTCTGGTCGACAAAACTGGCGTTCCCGTTGGTTGTCAATTCTTTGTCGACGTACAGTTGTTTGATGTCGACTTTTGCTATCTATGGTCCACTGCAACTATTTGTTTGCAGGTCTGAGTGTTCGATTTCTTCCAAAGCTATATTTGGCAGGGGGCGCTCCTTCATGTGTCGGTAAGAGCAAGTGGATACTTCGGAGGGAGGCTGCTGCTTGAAACATCACCTAGTTCCCTTCCATCGGTCGACTTATAATAAGGTGTTATCTAGGGTATGTTTCGTCGCCTAGTTATCTCCATATACTGAAGTCACCAGCTCATAGTTAGAGGTCTTCTTCGACAATAGTCTGTATTCGAGTACATGGATTCAATGGGGAAAGGGTTGGTCCTTCATTGGGAGCTCTTAATTGGAGAGCTTCTGGCTGCTCTATCCACAATTCTTCCTCTTTAGGGGACGCTTCTTGTTCCATGCCCTATTCATGTCGGTCATGACCCGACTCTGGTGGATTCTCTTCGGGGTTGTTCTCCCTAGGGTTTTGTCCTCTGTGAAGCTCTAAGGCCCTTTTTTGTCTTGCTTCCCTTCTCTGGTGTCTCTCGTCCTTTTCTATTTTCTAAATGTCTGACATACTTTCATAGGATACTATTCTATGAATGTCCTTCTTAGTCGAATTCTCATTACTGGTGACTGATATTGGATTCTAGTCGACTAGGATCCACTATACTCTATCTTCGACACATGACCAGCTACCCCCCCATAGCCTACCCAACGCTTTTTAGAAAGACCGGATAGTTTGGTCTATTTGCTTAGGAAGTATTCCCACTCCCTTTTGGTAATGAATTTTTCCCGCTTCCTCTGCTTCTCCGCCCAGTTAGAGTTTGTTAGCAGTTCGTGAAGTGATGAGCGAGGTTCGATGATATGTGCTACTCCTTTCTCGATCAAAAATTTGAACAACAAGGTTGGTAGGGAACAGAGAAATTGTTCAGCAAGGTCTGTGTAAAATTTCTCCTTCACTGTTTCTACCAAAGTTCTATCTTCGACTGCTTGTTCCTCACAGAAGTCATCAACGATTTTCTCAAACCACTCGGGCAAGTTTTTTCTACCTCCGCGGATCAATTTTTCCAGCAACTGTTGTTCTTTAATCCTATCTGGTTTTCTCATCCAGAAATTTCTTCAAAAGTTGGGGCAATGATTCCACAAACTTTTCATGTGTTTCTGTGAAAAAAATTTCTTTTTCTTGTGCGACTGTTAATCTGTTCCTTCATGCGTAATTCTGCAAGTAGTTTTCAATTTTACGATTCCACCAATCCTTAATCTCTTGCTCTGGGATCATTTGTTGGCATACATTCCAGTCGTGTACTACTGGCAATGGAACCAATGTTGTAATCTCACAAATCACATAAGGTTACCAATAATACACACTAAAACATATATAAATATTAAACAGAGACAAAAGATAAAAATAGATAGAATTAGAACAGATTATATTATTACAATGAGTCCATACAATGCAGAGAACTGAACTAAGTTCTTGTCTAGCTCAACATCCTAATATATATGATTTACAGACGGTTACAAAATAACTACCTGTCAGTTCGGTGAACCGACACGACTTTTAGATGGCCAACCTAATCTCTTATTTTAGTCGGTCGACCGACTTAGTCGGTTGACCGACTAAGTTGGCCCATCGACTTAGTTGGTTGATTGACTAAGTCATCTCATCGACTTAGTTGGCTTATCGACTAAGTCGATCCTTGTTCAATTCGACTTAGTCGACTTGCTCCTTCTACAGGCCCACAATATCTTGGTGACAGCTTGGCACAACTTCTGGTCTTCAAGGAACTCTTATTTGCTCTCACTCTAAGGTAAACATGATCCCCAAATCTGAACTCCCTATTCACCCTATTCTTATCTGCATATCTTTTCTATTTGTCCTTGTTAGAATAATCAACCCATAGTATTTACCCACTTAGACATTATTTCATTTATTTTGTCTTATTTGCCTAGTCCATGAGTCCCACCATGTGCAAGTTGCTAATTGCCTATCCATAGAGGTCAAAATTTCCATTATTGACTCATGGAGCACTTGGGAAAGCCTTAGGAATCAAATCTTCTTTATTCCTGGCCTCCTATGCACCCATCTTCTTTTTCT
>LPNX010062496.1:133079-229318 GCA_001517045.1 Pseudotsuga menziesii | reverse complement strand
AAGAAGAACCCCTTGCAGAAGTGGAGATTGGTGAAGCCTCTTCACCACCTGAACCTCAAGAAGTAAGTAAAAAGTTTGTTAAACATGCTGATTCTGATTTTTTTGATGGATATGAGTTTATTGCATACCCAAACATCCCCACAAGGCCTAAATGGGCATCCAAGACACTACATGCAGCAGGACAGTTAGCTGGTGATCCCAATGACCCAAGGAGGACTAGATCTCAATTTGAGAGTGGTCTGTGCATGAAGGATCCTGAGTTTGCTGAAAAATGCTATTTGATGGTGGAGTCTGATCCTCAAACATATGAAGAAGCAGTAGGAGATCCAATATTGCAAGCTTCCATGAATGAGGAGTTCAACTCGCTACAGAAAAGTAACACATGGGAGCTAATGGATCTTCCTCCAGGGAGAAAACTAGTACAGTGTAAGTGGGTCTATAAGACCAAATTTGCTGCTGATGGTTCACCACTGAAGTACAAGGCTATATTGGTAGCTAAAGGCTACTCACAGGTTCATGGCATTGATTACAATGAGACTTTTTCCCCAGTGGCAAAGATGGATTCAATCAGGCTAGCTCTAGCCATTGCAGCATCAACGCAATGGGAGGTACATCATATGGATGTAAAGTGTGCCTTTATAAATGGTGATATCACTAAGGAGATATATATGCAGCATCCCCAAGGTTTTGCTACTAACCATTCTCTTGTGTACAGGTTGAGAAAGTCATTGTATGGGCTAAAGCAAGCCCCCAGGGCTTGGTATGCCAAGATAGATAGCTTCTTGCTATCTCTGAATTTTGTTCGGTGAAAATAAGATTCAAATGTCTATATGAAGGTAATTAATGGTTCATTAATGATCATTGTGTTATATCTTGATGACCTCCTCATTACAGGAAGCTCACAGGCTGAGATTGCTTCTCTAAAAGGAGCTATGAACCAAGCCTTCTCCATGACAGATTTGGGGCTCTTAAGTCAGTTTCTGGGGCTTGAGATTGCTCAAACCAAAGATGGAATCAATGTGCACCAGTCCAAATATGCCTTGGATTTGCTGATAAAATTCATAATGCAAGATTGCAAAGCAAGCAAAACTCCTTTCCTTTCAGGAGTAAAGCTGGAGGAAGATGATTCTCCACCGATGGTAAACAACACTTTGTATAGACAGTTGATTGGATTTTTATTGTATTTGACACATACTCGACCTGATATTTGTTATGCAGTCAGTGTTTCTTCTAGATTCATGGATCAGCTCCATGAGATCCATTAGAAAGCAGCAAAGAGGATCCTTAGCTTTGTTCAGGGAACAAGGACTGATGGGATTTTATATAAGGCCAATTCTGACCTTGAGTTAATTGGTTTTACTGACAGTGATTGGGCAGGTGATAGCACTGACAGGAAGTCCACTTCAGGTTATGTGTTCATTCTTGTAGAAGGGCCAATCAGCTGGTCAAGCAAGAAACAGAGTGCCATTGCACTCTCATCTACAGAAGCTGAGTACAGAGGAGTTGTCAATGCAGCAACTCAGTGTTTATGGTTGCAGGGTTTACTTGGAGAATATGGTTTCAAACCTGAGTACTCAAATACCATCTACTATGATAACCAGAGTACCATTTGAATCTGCAAGGATCCAGTTCAGAAGCAGAGAACCAGACACATTGAGATTCACATGCACTACATCAGAGAGCTTGTGCATGATGGCACCATTCACCTACTCTTATGTTCATCTTCAAAACAAGTAGCTGACATCTTCACAAAATCATTTTGTGAGAAGACCTTCAGCAATCTCAAATCACTGCTGGGGATTGCTGATCATGCTGTCAAAGCATGAGTGGAGACAAGATTCTACAATTTTGTTTTACAGTCCATGTTTAAGGGAAGATTTTCCCAAGCTGGTTTTGCCTCTTTCCTTGGTTCATATGGACTTGCAGTATGTAAAGGATAACTAAGCCTTGTTGCTAGGCCCTATATTTTGATTTATTACTCATAAATTCAGGCTTAAGGGGGGGTGTTAGAATAATCAACCCATAGTATTTACCCACTTAGACATTATTTCATTTATTTTGTCTTATTTGCCTAGTCCATGAGTCCCACCATGTGCAAGTTGCTAATTGCCTATCCATAGAGGTCAAACTTGCCATTATTGACTCATGGAGTGCTTGGGAAAGCCTTAGGAATCAAATCTGCTTTATTCCTGGCCTCCTAGGTGCCCATCTGCTTTTTCTGCTTTATTCCCTGCTTTTTCAGTGTTTTAAGGCACATAGGAAAGCAAGACTAGGTGAGGTGAATCAGTTTTGTTGCCTCTTCCTCCTCCACTCTTTCCTCCATGAAAAAGAATGTATGAGCTGCCATTTGACCACTCTTTAGCTTTCCCATGTGCCCTTGCTAATTCATGGGGTCCTTGATAGATTTGGGATCATCTTTTTACACCTATGGGGGATTTGCCTATTTTGGGTAAGCCTGCTTTAAGCTAGATTTGGATGCTTCCTTATGCATTCAATTTGCTCATGTATTCTATATATTCAGTAGCCTATGTTATTACAGGGTTGGCTATTGTACACTCAGTTAATATAATTTTGTGTTACAGCTCCATATTCAGTCTCCATTGTTGATAATTTTGCATGATCAATTGTTAATTGTTGTGGGTGAAATTAATCTACTGCAGGCCTGAATTTCTATAGTCCTGTATTGCTTTCATATTTTGCTTGATCTTTATGACCTCTTGCTCCATTTCCTTGAGAAACTCTAGCCCAAGCAAAACCCTGTTCACTGGGTTATCCCAAGTCACTGGTGTCCTACACCTTCTCCCATACAAAGCTTCATGCGAACTCATCCCTAAGGATGCCTACTATCCATTGTTGTAAGAAAACTCTACCAAGTGTAAGTAATCTTCCCACTTGGTTGGTTTGTCCATCACATACATGCGAAGCATGTATTCAAGAACCTGAATAACCCTCTCTATCTGCCCATCTGTCTGAGGATGGTAAGTAGTGTTGAAGTTTGGCTTTGTTCCCAAATCTGCAAACAACCCCTTCCAAAAATTGGAAGTGAACTTGACATCTCTGTCAGAGACTATTTCCTTAGGTGATCCATGCAATTTGAAAATATCCTTCATGAATATCTTTGCAATGTCATCGGACTTATGTGTAGACTTCACCAGTATAAAATGTGCTTCCTTTGTCAACTTGTCTACCACAACCATGATGGAATCATGTTGTCTCCAAGTCATCAGCAATCTTGTAATAAAATCCATGGAAATAACTTCCCATTTCCATTCCAGAACTTGCAAAGATTGCAACAAACCTGGTGGATGTTGATGCTCAACCTTTACCTGTTGACATTTCATGCACCTTGAAATGTATTCATCCATGTCCTTTTTCATACCTGGCCAAAAGTAATACCTTCTAGCTATAGCAATTGTTTTGATATCCTGGGTGACCAGAATACAGAGCTTGATGGATTTTATCCATAGCAATTCTCCTCAAATCTACTACTTTCAGAATATAAATTCTTCCTTTAAAAGTGAGAAGTACATCTTCTTCTAATTTATATCCCTCATACCTCTTCTCAAGACTTTGTTGCTGCAATTTTTCTTTTACCTACTCATACAATTCATCTCTGGCAACATGATTAACAATATGCTGCCTCAATTCTAATTGGAAAATACTAAGGGATGCCACATGCATTTCTTGTACCTTCCTGCTAAGTGCATCAGCTACCTTATTCTCTTTTCCCTTTATGTGCTTGATTTCAAAATAAAACTCACATAAAAATTCCAGCCATCTCGCTTGCCTAGAATTCAGAGTAGGTTGATCAAACAAATACTTCAAACCACAATGGTCTATCCTGAGCTCGAATCTTCTACCCATCAAGTAATCACTTAAAATCTTGAGGGAATGTACTATGGCTACAAGCTCTAGATCATGAGTGGCATAGTTATTCTCATTCTCCTTCAGCTTTCTTGACTCATAACATATTACATGGTTTTCTTGCATAAGGACTCCTCCAAGCCCTTGTCTGCATGCATCGGTACACACCACAAAATATTTCTCTGGGTATGCAACTTTCAATACGGGTGCACTGGTGAGAATATTCTTCAACCGTTGGAAACTTTCTTCACACCTCGATGTCCATTTGAACTTTATTCCCTTATTTTGCAAAGAAATGATGGCATGTGCAACTTTGGAAAATCCTTCAATCAATCTCCTGTAGTATCCTGCAAGTCCTATAAAAGATCTTGCATCCATCACATTTCTTGGAGTAGGCCAATTCATAATGGCTTCAATCTTTTTAGGGTCCACAGATATACCCTCTTCTTGAGATAATGTGACCCAAATACTGAATTCTATCTCTATAGAAGTCACACTTGCTCAGATTTGCGTACAACTGATGCTCCCTGAGCAATTGCAATGTCAATCTCAAATGCTCTCCATGCTCTTTCTCATTCCTATAATAAACAAGAATGTCATCAGGAAAACAAGAACAAACTTGTCCAAATACCTACTGAAGACACTATTCATAAGGCACATAAATGTAGCTAGTGCATTTGTGAGGCCAAATGGTATCACTACAAACTCATAATGTCCATACCTTGTTCTAAAGGTTGTCTTATGAATGTCTTCATCCTTGATTCTCACCTAATGATAACCAGACCTCAAGTCAATCTTGGAAAATACCTTTGCTCCTCTCATTTGATCAAAGAGGTCATCAATCCTAGGCAAAGGATATTTATTCTTCATAGTAACCTTGTTCAACTATTTGTAATCAATACACAACCTGAGTGTACCATCTTTCTTCTTTACAAATAGAACTAGTGCTCCCCACAGAGACACACTCGACCGGATAGAATTCTTTTCCAACAACTCCTGCAGTTGCATCTTCAGTTCTAGCATCTATGGTGTACTCATCCTGTAGGGTGTCTTGGACACTGGTGCTGCTCCTAGCACAAGTTCAATTGTGAAATCAATGTCCCTCTTTGGAGGAAGCCCTGGAATCTCATTAGGAAAGACATCTTTGAATTCTTGTAACACCTGATAGTCCTCCAACCTCAGAGTGTCATCCTCTGATGCCTCCAAAATATGGGCTGCATACAACTGGAAATCCTTCCTACAAAACTTCTTCAATTGCATTACTGAAACCTGTCGTACTGAAATTACCTTTGGAATGCCTTTCACAACTACTGGGTTCCCTTCTTCATCCATGCATTTTAAAGTCTTACTATAAGAGTCAAGCTTCGCTCTATGAGCTTCGAACCAATCCATTCCAATGAGAACATCATAGGAACCAAGCGGTAGAACATTTAGATCTACACACGTGACCAACCCATTCATGACCAAAGGACATTTCTCTACCACTTCACTGACCTTTCTCTTAGTTCCCGTGGCTAGCTGACCTAACTGAGATTTCCTATGCTTTAATTTCTTAAAAGCATAGATCTGCACTACTCTAGGAGTAATGTAAATGTGCGTAGAACCAGGGTCAATCAAAATAGAAACAGATTCCTCAACAATCTTACCTACAACTTCAACCACCATTGACTGGTGATCTTCCTGGTGGTCCTCCAGTGCTGCAAAAAGCCTAGGGACTTCCATTGCTACTTGACCCACTGTTTCTACTTCTTGAATGTTGTAAGCTGGCCTTGCACTCTCATTCTGGAGTGGACAAGTTCTGTGCATGTGGGGTCCTCCACATTTCCAACATTGAAGCGGTCCTCTATTCTATTGTGGATCCTTAGGTTTTTCTCCTATCACTCCAACAAGATTACTCACAGCTTGGGATGGGTGCTTCTGCTAATTCCTGAAGTTAGAAGGTTTGAAACCTTTTTTCCTCTGGTCAAAATTCTCATTCTTCTTGTCCTTCCATGCCTTATGGTAATCAGGTTTACTTTTTTTTTGCTCATAGCAATACTTAGCCTTCCCTATTGCTTCTTCAAGAGTTCTAGGTTCGTAAAACTCGATCCGGTCTTTGTAAGACTAAGGAAATCCACTCAAAAACCGTTGGACCTTCACTTTTTCATCTTTGATGTACCGACAATATCTCAACAATTCCAAGAACTTATTCGCATACTCTTCCATGGTCTAATGTCCCATTATCAGCTCATGGAACTCCTTAATCTTGTCATCATAATACCTATCAGAGAGGTATTTCTGCTTGAAATACTTCTTGAACTGTTTCCACTTAAGTCTCCTTTCACTGATCCTCTTCACTTGCTTGAAGTGTTCCACCAAATGGATGCTCTTCCATTTAGATTGAATATGGAAACCCTTTCCTTCATGTTTCCTAAATAATCCTGAACTTGGAAGTACTTCTTTATTCCAAGAAGCCAAGCTTCATCCTCTTGTCCGGTCTTTACCTCACCATCAAATGTAGGAGGTTTAGCCTTCTTAAATTCATTCTGAGAGCAATCCCTATGGTGTCTTTTTTTTTTTTTCTTTTACAAGAAGAAGATCTTGATTCCCCACTAGATTCTTTGGAGTCAGATGATCCACTAGAAGTCCTTCTCCTTCTCCTAGTACCGCTCTTATTGCCCTCCGGTCTTGTTGTACCCTGCCTAGAGTCTATCCTTCTTTTCAATTCTATCAAACTCTGCAACATAGCAGCATTCAACTGATGCTGCTCTTCCTTGGCTTTGATCAAGCTTCTCATGGTGGCTGCAACATCTGACGGTGTCTCTTGGAATATCCTTCCATTAGACTCAATGTCATCATTTCTGTTACAGACAATTTCTTCCATGGCATATTGCGCACGCTCGTAAGAATCCCGAGCATCATATCCATCATGGGTTCTCATAATTGAACCACCACTTACTTACCAAGCTGCACTATCTGGGATACTTCTCTTGAAGGTGCCTATGACTCTACAAACGTGTTAGCAACACAAACGTTAGTTGCATAACATTTACAAAAATCAAAATTACTTACCTCCTCCTACAAAAATCATAAAATGACATTTTTTCCCAAACACAAAATTTTGTTCATCAAAGGATGACTGTCTCAGGGGGCGACAGGGGTCAAGGGGGCTTGCCCCCTTGTGGCTTCCTTGCGCCACTGTAGGGTGGTTTGAGGGAAATTCCCTTGTTTTTTTTGTAAATCATTGGTTTTCATGAAATCTGGTGCATAATATCGCTACCACTTCCTTTTTTTTCAGCCCTAAAAATCCACTGAAAAATCGCTGAAAATCCCACTTGAAATCAGCCGAAATCCGCTGGAAAATCCCACCTGAGAAACTCATAATTTTTTTTTGGTTTTTTTTCCAATCGGACCTTATCCCAACTAAATTTTCGACATTGTGGGGGTCAAAACAACTAACTCATCGGTGGTCTATTGCTTGTTCTCCTTCCGGCGTTTCGGTGGTGAAACAACTAAACTCCCGATCTGTATCGATGAGTGTTATAGCTGATTTCACCACTCCAGGTGAATCACACTTTGTATGGCCTTCCCCTGTCCTGCTGTAGACTCCTTAGACCCCATGGACCATTTTTTGTCCATTGATGTTTCCTTGATCATCCCTAAAAACATATGAAAAATGATACACACGAATTTTAAACCTATAAGCGCGTATATACGTGGGTTTGATCACTAAAACCGCGTACGTCGGGGTGTGTGCATAATACAAATCCTTTTGGAGTTTTCCTTGACATGGATCTGACTCATTTGACTCCTAGCCTTCCCTATGCCTTGAGATAGCTCAGATTCGACCTTTCATTACCCCTATGAAAAGCTATATAAGGAACCCCTTGGTACATTGAAGGCATGAGAGAGAATTGAGAGCAAAAAAACTATAGTCCATTGTTGCCGGAACTTATGCTTGAGTCTGCATCCCTTTGTCCCTTGGAGCACTTTTGTGTTCTTCCCAAGCTTGCCTTTTTCTTGTGAGCTTTCTATCGAGAGATGGAGGATTGAAGTGGTGGAGGCCCAAGTGGGGGATTTAGTTTCTCCGGTTCGCAGACGTGCCGTTAGAGGTTGTATCTTGTAATCTCTGATTTATATTAATAGAAATATATTTTCATGTCCAATAATGTGTGTTTGAATGAATATTTTATACATTGGATTATGTCAAATGCTTATACATTATTGATTATATATGCTAGAATAGATCTAACACCATGATATATAGAATGCTTGTATTGTTTACTTGTTGTTGAGGAAGTAATATATCAATTCAAGATGAAGATTGGAAAGCTCAACAGGGATCTACTTCAACCATCCAGAATAAGGTACGAGGTCTAATCCTTTAGTGTTAGACATTTAATTTCTATTGCATATTGGAAAGGATTGATTTCTGGAGTCAAGCTGTCTGTTGTGGTACCCCAAGCCATAGGAATTTCTCTCTGTAACAGTGAGCGAATCAACTGTGCATCGGTTCCATAGTTATCTGAGCAACCGCAACGACGGCACATGTTCTAATTTTGGTTTCCATAGGAAAAACAACTAGACTACCACTCAGTATCAGCGAGCAAACCAACTGCTCATCGGGCGCATAGTTGCTTGAGTAGCCGCAATGGCTGAAAGAAATCTCCATTAGAAGAAATTTCAACTCAAAATGGGCCTTTTAAATTTCACTCAAATTCCATGTCATCATGTGTTATCCAATCCAATTTATTTAAATTTCAAACACCATATAGGTCTTAAACACT
The DNA here is from genome assembly GCA_001517045.1 of Pseudotsuga menziesii. Taxonomy (NCBI): domain Eukaryota; kingdom Viridiplantae; phylum Streptophyta; class Pinopsida; order Pinales; family Pinaceae; genus Pseudotsuga; species Pseudotsuga menziesii. The sequence continues at coordinate 220,688 of LPNX010062496.1, read as the reverse complement.
TTTTTAATATAAATTTGGGGATAGGTATCATTAAAAAAACTATTTTTTTTGTTTGTATTTTTGATATATCTCCCTGTGTTTTTACTCAAATTTTGATCGAGATATCTTGTTGGATGCGGAATTAAATTCCACATCCAACGAGTACCCACTCGGCTTACTTTTGATGAACCCCACTACCCCAAAAACAAGAAATACCTAAAAAAATGTGATGATGATGTCATCATCACATTTTTTCAGGTATTTCTTTTTTTGGGGTAGCGAGGTCCGTCAAAAGTATTCCGAGTGGGTACTCGTTGGATGCAAAATTTAATTCCGCATCCAACGAGCTCTCCCGATCAAAATTTGAGTAAAAACACCGGGATATTAGTCGAAAATACAACCAAAAAGTACTTTTTTTCTTTTCTTCCTCCAAAATTAATAAATATTATTTTATTATTTTAAGTATTATTTTATTAATTTTTTTTAGGAGGCCCATTTTGAGTTGAAATTTCCTCGAATGACTTTGATCTCCACGGAAACCTAACTAGGCTTCCGATCAGCGACTGAAACACCTTCGCATCGGTTAGTAGAACCTTCACTTTCTTCCACCGTGTCAGTTGTCAGAACGACTAGCAACTGCTGCGTCAGACGGTTAGTTCCCTAGTCACCCGCAATGGCAGCAATCCATTCAACTAATTCCTTTTGCTGGCGATGAATACCACTAATATTTTCAAAAAAAAATTCCACTGCCAGAACATATTTTCTCTATGACATTGACGGTCAAAGGATCTATCCGTCAGAGGGATAGTCCTCTGGCCATCCGCAACGGTGGACACGTCATCTGCTAATCTCTGCCGACATTTCTGTGATCGCTTCATCATAGTGGCACCGATCGCCGATGATTTTTAACACTTAGGCAAATTTTCCAAAATTTCTCGGCATCGGCAGTCCCAGGCTCCATGCGTCGGAATCATAGTGGTCTAACCATCCGCAACAACGGCAACTCATTCAACTAAAAATTTTCAAAGTTTTTCCAGTTACCATCTGTCAGGTGGCCTTCCCACTAAGTTCTTGTTGCATTGAAAGATATTTTCACTGAGTCTTCCAATAGCCGATAGTTCTAGCACTTAGAAAATTTTCTGAGTTTTCTTGCTATAATTCCTGATTGCTGCTGAGGAGAAGGAAACCTACCTCTACTATCTGATCTGTCATGGCCCATTCAAGCCCATGCTGCAACCAGTGCTCTAATACCACAATGTAACTTCCCCAACCCTCTGACTAGTGAAGAGGATACTACCATAATATTAAACATCTGGGCTAAAAGCCCCATGAACATGTGCATTCATAAAAATTGAATAAAATGCATTGAAGTAGAACATGCATAGATACATAATTATTTATCATACACATCAAAAGCAAACACACATTCATTCATTCAACATGTTCATCATAATTTATTAATAGTAAATATAATTGCAGAAGTAACATAGATAAGGTTACTTATCTTATAAAGAACTCGTCCCGCAACCAACTACGTCGCTGCAACGTTCCACCCAACCATAGGCCAGCGTGCTCCTTAATCTCTCAGCAACGCTGCCACCCCTAAGATGGGCATGATTCCCCAAGGAATAAGGAACAAGCTGGCTTACACATAGACAAGGATACACAAAACTCATCCAAGCCAACACAGTTGGGTTTATCAGGCCATTCAAGAGCTGGGAAAGGCTAAATGCTGAGTTAATGAGCTCATTACAGAGCTAGGGACACCTACACTAGAGCTAGCCTGACTTCTAAGACATCGACACACACCCAACACAAGGAATCAATCCCTTCTTTGCTATACAGTCCCTCAAGCCCTGAATTCCCTTCCAGTGCTATTCAGGGGTTGTGGAGAAGAAAGCCAACCCTCTAGATCAGTCTGTATGGTTCCCAAATGCACCAGGTTTATCAAGCAAACCAAGCCCTCATCCCTACTCCAACACAATCCAAAGACCAACCATTGCATACTCGCAGTCAAACAAGCAATTCATAGCTTGGATAGGGAAAACAATTCCTGAGCCGTTCTTGGCCCTATTGTGGCCAAAATGACTCCAAAACAACCTACAATATCCCCAAAACATAAAGGCAAACACAGCTAACAAACATGGGAAAACAAGAGCCCATTCTCAACAATGAAGCCACCAGGGAAAATTACATAGTCCGAAGATGGAAGAGGAAAGCCAGGTTCTCAGCTGGGCAGGGGAAAAACATATACACATGCCACAAATCGGTAAGGAAAACCTACACATAGCAGAAAAACATGAATGGTCCTTCATAGGGAAATCGTGCGTGAGAATGAGCAAGACAATGGAGTATGGTGGTTGTCTCCCTGCGTGAGGAAAACGGTAGTAAATCCCAATCGACGTGTGAGGATGAGAAAGAATGGAGTGAATCTCGTCGTGGTTTTCCTTTCTCCGTGAAGATGGAAAGTTTGCTGGTGGAGTGGGTGTGTGGGCAAGGACTGACAGTCCTACCACCCACCACTTCCCAGCAATAACTTCCCTCAAATAACATCAGTAGTTTTAAATGGGTGGTTGACACATGGCCTTTTTTCCCATTGATTCAAGGTTTAACAACTCCCCCCCTTATCCTTAGGAAAATCATGCCCTTTTCAATATGGTTGCAGTGACATAGTTGGTTGGGGTTCATTTAATTAAAAAAGAAATGCATATTTACATGATGCCAAAATTAATAGGTGTTGTATCTCGCTATATACCATCGGCAACGATTCCAATCACCTAAACATAACACAAGCAAATCGATGGTGGGGCCTTTGCCTTTAGCTCCACATCATGATTCATTACAATATATACATCACATACATTTAATGCAAATGGGGTCAAAACCGGGGTGTTACACGGATCCTGATCCTTCCATAGGTATGGTGTAGGGTCGATTCCTGAATACGAGAAACCTGTGATCATTGCAATTATCTCAACGTCGAAAAAATATGGTCTATCGAGCCACAAAATACCTCCATGGAAGCATACCAGCAGCTAGTGCAAACACGTGCTTACCAATGATCTGTGGCATGTGCAGTGCGGATGTAATAGTTACCATGTACTTATCTCTGTCCAGCTCAAGATACTTGCACATATCATTGTCTTCAAACTTCAGCTTTTACATCTTTGGTATGATATCCTTTAGTAGTGGAATTACAGTGGGGATCTAGGGTACAAATAGGGAGGAGCATGCTCGTTTCAGGAGCTTCAATTCTAGCGCCTCTGCTCTTCTTGGTGGAATATACAATGGTAGAAGGTTCCTTTCCTCCAAATTAGCATTCCTCTCTCTTCTTGGTGGCATAGCTGGTGTTGTTTTGGTGTACCCATGCTTCTTTTTCAACTTCGGCTCCCTTGCTAAAGGTCTTGATGGTCTTGGAAGATCCATGCTCGATAATTATGTCGATATATACGGTCCTTGACCTAAAGTTGGTGGATTCTAAACTGGGGTCGAAGCAGCAGCAGGAGCAGTTCATGGAGCCGACTGTATCATTGGGTTTGGTTCTTTTTGCACTTTCTTCTATGTTTCTAGTGACATAACCTATTCAAGTATCAGGCAAGGTGATCCATGCATAATGTCGGATTGTTCACTGGTAATGGAAATCGAAATTACCATCTCCTTTGGCTCTTCACATTTGCAGACACTGGTTCTCTCTTCTTCTTTCATGCAAGTAAAATGAATCTTGATGGTGAAGGCCTATATTTATACGAAGGCACTCATCCTACATGTAATCATTTGATGATAGAGATGTGTCTTGTGTATCACATGGGATTCTCGTTCAACACATTTCAAAATTTACTTGCACGCTTGAGCTTTGACATGTACTTGTTAGGACAATTATGGTGAAGACAACGGATGGGACCAAAAAGCACACTGCCACCTCTCCTTAGACTTGTCAAATTAATGACTCTGTGCTGTCATAACTGCCTAAATATTTTTAGGGTACCCGTTCTTTAATGGCATCTAGATTTCATTATCTCTTTTATTGTGGGATTTGTATACTCGTGTCACAGACTTGTGACATAAAAGTTTCTTTTTCTCTCTTTTGTTTCTTTTTTTGTTTTTTTTTTGTTTTTAAAACCCCCTTACCCAACCGTGTCACAAATATCCTAGTAAGGTTTCAACCGGATCATTCCTGTGAGTGGTGTCCCATCTAAATTATTTAATTTTACTAGACCTGTGTCAGTGATGTGTGCAACCACATATGGCCATAGCCAATGTGTTTTCAATTTACCTGGATGCTTCAAACATTTGTTGTTGTACATCAAAACAAGTCCTCCAACTTTGAAATGCTTAGTGTTACCACCTTTCACACACCTGGGTTACGTGGCAGAAATATTCAAGCCACTTGGTGTGTCGTTGGGGGCAAGTATCGAGTCAAGGTTGTCACCTTATTCTTGACTCCTCCATTCAGTCTAACTCCTAACGAAGCCAAGGGGGGTAGACCCTATTAAATTACTAAGGCTAATTACTTAGTGTGATGGTGTTATATTGATTAATTTGCTTAGGAGTTTTTTGAAATTAACCAGTGGGAACAAAAGATAACAAGATGCAAGATTTAAAGCAGATAAGCACAGTAATGACACTCAATATATATATAATCGAAAGAAATGATCAAATAAATCACCAGTGCCTTAAATGGAGTCAACAGAGAAAATAATGTGCTTGCATGCACTTGAAAGAATGTTTTTGCAAATGTCTCTTGGTAGATTTTAAATTAATGTGGAATGTGAATGAATTAAATTAGGTGAAAAAGTGGACTCCAGATATACCCGAGGGGTACTTGGAGTATGTCCAAAAGTGAACTTTCACGGCTACCCGTAAGGTGTTTGTGGGATAGAACAGAGTCTCAGAGACTGTGTTCATACTGCATCCATTAGGGTGTGATAGAGATTGACGCCTCTAGTTCACTTTCCAATTGTTCCCACACCTTTGGGTATTTTTCCACCATTTACAGTTTGTTCGAGGTGTCGGATTTTCACCTGATGGTTTGTCAATTTGGGAGGTGAAGATTAATTAATCTAGTCACTCAAGTGATTTTAATGCAGCTTGACTGATCAGACGAACTGAAGCCAAGTACATATCATACACACTGGATTCTTTGTTATTTTTAGTAAATTTCAAAAGAGGTGTTCTTATTAAAAAGAAAAACCCTCCAGGAACCTCTTTTGGTCCAAGCGGACCTCATTCAAGGAATCAAGGAGGGTTTGATTTTATTATGATTATTAAAACAATTAATGATATCAGATGAAGCATAAACAAATAAACAAACCACAATTTTCTAATTATACTAGCACAACCCTTTCTTCACCTTTCGGCTCAAAATAAGGCTCGTGGGGTAAGTATTAAAATTACTTTGAAACCACCAGATATGGAATATGACAATGATTATAAGTCCAATTATACTATGCCTATAGATTAGAACTACGCTAGATTTAAAAAATATGAAAAACTGTAAAAAATGACACGGACGCGAATCCCCCCAGGGGGGATGGTGAATAGGCTCGAAAGAGCCTATTCGAAGATATTTTTCCTTTTATTAGCAGAAATTACAATATCAAAAAACTAAAATTAATCCACTTGGTCCTTATACGGAATGAGACCAAAGGTTTACAAATTGCGAAATTTTGAAATTTTGGGAATACGGAGACCCCCTAGGGGGTTTCGAATGGTCGAAAAATGATTTATGGAAAGAAGCTCTTCTTATTTTTTGTTATAAATACTAAAAAAAATAAATCTTATAACATTTAAATATTCCCAAAAGTACTTTGAAAGTACTTTTGGATGAACACACTCTTTACCCAAAAATTCTAAGTTAAAACTAGTTTTTAAAGAAGCGGAAAAAAGAACCAAGGAAAGCAAGCTTTCCTTGGGATCTTGGCATGATTTCGGGGAAGCCAATATGAAGAGCTTAAATTTCTGAATATAAATTTTTATATTCTAAGGAAACAACCATGCATTCAACAAGCTTTAGATCTACTTTCACAGCCTTGAAAAATGACAATTTTCACTAAAACTAGATCTAGAATGCTTGTAAATTTTCTTTAGGAATGAGATCTAGTTTATGAGATTTAAGAAATAAATATCTATGTAAAATGAATTCTGAAATTGATATATCTAAAAAAATTTAAAGCTGCAAAACAAGTAACCGGACTGATTTTAAAAAAAATTGGAGGAAGAGGAAAAGAAGAGCGCTTGTTGCTAGAATGGATCTGCAAAAAAGACTAGTTAGTGGAATTCCAAGGGACAATGCATTCACTAAATATTCAGATGCATAGTGGAGTCAAGATAGATCCACAGTTCATCAAACCCCTGCTACTTGATTACTAGCAAACAATCTTGCACAAAAACCCCATGAGATATGGATAGAGATATATGAAAAAAGAGAGGGATTACATGCAAATAAACTTATTTAAACATGTATAATCTGAATCTTCAAACATATATGCTATGAGATATTTAAAAACAAGTAATATTACTTGCCCAACTATACTCCTATTTATTTAGCTGAATCATTCAAGCCAGAGAAGATTCAGATGCAGAAATTGAGAGAAAGACATCGCTAACAACAAAAGTTGCAAGACAATGTTAATTCCACACACATAAGAGGATTACACCATTTTGGCCTCCAAAGCTTCACTTTATTCCAATAGAAAAAGATATTACATAGTATTACAATAGAAATATCTCCTTAATCCAACTCTCACTCCTCTTGGAAAGGAGGCAACCATGCTTTATTTATACAAAAAATTGAAACCCCAGCTCAGCGGGGGCACAAATCACCAAGAGATAGAAAACTCCAGTTGAAGGAGAGTCCATCAATGCCTGATCTGAAGCTGAATTGAGCTTCCACTAAGTCTAACTATCAATCAAAGGGTTGATTGAACTAACACATCAACCTACTGACTGGATCATCAACCACAGAGCTTCCAAAAGATCCCACACGTGTGGAGGAGAGAGAGAGGGCACAATTCCCCATAAAGGAGGCTGGAGTTCAACTCTGGATCTGCCCTAATCACCTCCTTCAGTCAAGGAATTGTCAGATCCAGTCAATCCCAAGCTGATGAGACTGATTTCAGTCAAATTTGAGCAAATCCCAATGATTTAGGATTTTGAATTTTCTCCATTATTTAATTAATTTATCAATTAAATAATAAATATTTGATTTTTAGGGGTTTTTACCTGAGTGATGGACAAATCACTCAAAACTTAGAAAATTTGGGTCTATGGGTTTACATGGTTCTCTCATCTTGAAAATGAACACCCACATGACCGAAACTGATTATTGAGCCCACTTTTATTACAAAACCAATTTTTCCAATTAGACTATTAAAAAGTAGCCTAAGTTTTGTGGAAAAATTAAAATTAAAAAAAAATAAATCTAGGGGGACTTAGACATGTTCATATGGCTCGACCATAATGCCTAGCATGTTTATGCGTTGACACATAGACTCTAATAACCTCAATAGGCCTAAATGCCAAGCCAACCACCCCAACTTTGGAGGTATTGAGTGAAAAACTCAGAAATTATCAGTCGTTTATTCAACAACCAATAATAACCAAGGGAAAAAACACCCTGGGCTGATCGGATTAACAAATAAAGTCTAAGAGACCGAGTCTTTTACAGACACTATCATGCTAGAACATTTTATTACAACTCCCCTATGGGGTATGAACATGTGACATAGTACAACAAGCACTTCCCATAAGCGATTCTGAAGGTCTTCTGAAGTCCGAACAAATCATCTTTATCCGGTTCACTAGGCTCACTTGATAAAAACCACTAAGTAAAACTTAGTTGGTAACATCTTGCTCCAACTGTGGGACATGTGCTCGATCTGGTCATAATGCAAGGAGAAGATATTGGAACACTAGAATCTCTGGTTTATACACCCTGTAAGAACATCTCAACTTGACAAAAAAAAAACTCAGTAGCACAACCTTTATGTAAAAACCAAATGAACCAATGATCTGATTTATTTAAACAAAATAAATGTAACTAACTAATGAAAGAAAATTTTTGTTATAGCTAAGTAGAAAATATAAATGCATAAAGTAAATGCTCTCTTTCAAGGAGCTTATTTTCCTACTCTAAGCATGATATAAAAAGGGTTAAGTGTAATCAGAAATCCAATGTAATCACCTAAGCATTTTATTAACATAAAAAAAATTCCTCGTCTTTGGTTACTGACCAAAGTAAGGATACTTTCTTTAGAAAATGCAAACCTGCATGATTATCTGGAATGGGTGGGTTGGATGGGAAATCATAGGCATGAATAAATTCATTAAAGTTCTTCCCAAACTGGTATGTGCTCACGCAGGCTGCTTCTATCCATGACTGTATAAGACTGATATATGATGAGGCAAACTGACTACATCATCATACTGATCATCAGGGCTTATCAAATGATAACTTGTTGCATAATCCCCAAGCTTCTCCAAATCATAAGGAACCTCTAAATGTGAAGAAGATGGCTGAGACTAATATTCCACTAACTCCATCACATCTGAATTTTCAAAACACTACTTCTCAATGTCTTCATTACTGATACCTTTGTATGGCTCTACATGATATGACTCTAAATGATCATGTGAAAATTATGAGTGCTCCTCTTCCATACTAAGATTTTCCCAGGTATCCAGATCCATTCTCCCCTCTACGGATGTATTGTAGATTGGACTTCCACAAATTTTTGAATAGACACTCCCCTTGCTGGACATATCATGGATGCGGTTGTCAATAATATTTTCACAAGTTGTATTATCTATGAAATTCTAATATTCATCACTCCCATCTATGTCGGATATGAGAGAGTCTTCCTTTCTGGTATCACATCCTAAGATATAATTACCCTCCTCATGTCCATAATAATCATCCTTCAAAGTTTTGGCTTCAAATATATTACAAGAAGTTAATCTTTCCAAAACTTCATCCCTAAGTTATGAACATAGAGGAGTGTCATCATACACATCATAAATCTTTTCATAAGTGTCGATCTCTGTAATGGTTTCCTCATGAGTGCTTTCTGGAAAAGTATTAGCATTGTAACAAACTTGAGAATACCTCAAATCTTCAATGTTTTCAGCTATGGTGACATGAGGAGAGTCTTCAACAATGTGTTCAATCATGGGCTCCTCGTGAAGCTCTTCAACATGATTTTCATGGATGTTCCCCTCTTTAGAATATTGCTGTGTATTGAGAGATACCTCATATTATTTAATAAGCTGCTTAATTACTTCCTTTATTAAACAACTACTAGGATGTTCTTTGATAGGAGTATCATGGATCTCCTCTTCACTTAAATGTTCAAGAAGTGATTCCATGTCTTCAATACTTTGTATCATGGGAAAAGGTCCATCATATGTTTCCATGTGATACTCTATCCCAGATAGGTAGAAGGTAAAAATATTTTCAAGGAACTTTTTCAAAACATTCATACTACCCCTACCATCATCCCACTGCTTTAAAAACATCCAAAGGAAGCTTGAAAATGAGGTTATACATTTATTAGGAAGGCCCTGATAGAACCAACAAAAGGCCTCACCCTGAAAAGTACTAGCAAACATTTCCAGCATATTTTCTTCATAAAGCACATTGGAGTCAGCCATCAACTGAAGGAAATATTTGACATGCCAGATGGCCGAATCACCGTAATTTTGCATGAAAGACTGGAAGCCATTTATATACATCCCACACATCATGACCAAATCTAGGAAAACACAGGATGTTTGAAAAATCGATAGGATGAAAAAGTCCGGCTATCTGGGCACCACACTACTCCCTTACTTCATCCATATAAAAAATTAATAGTATACATTTGATATAACCAATAAATTTGTACTGAACCAGAGCAGCCAAATAATGAGCATTTAAAGTTTTACTATGTCGTATGAGCTCATCTACACACAACAAGTCTCACAAAATTATGAGAAAGTAGGGTTTTATCCCTTCAATGGAGTTACCATGTGAAAAAGAAAAATAAGCATTTATAAATCTTTCACAAAAGTTATTTTTTGCTTTTCTTTGTAGAAATAAAAACTGAAAAAGGTCAATGGAGTCGCCAAATGAAAATTAAATATCTACTCTAAGCATTCATTAAACAAAGCAAAAACAAAAGGGAAGAAAAAAAAATTCATACTCCAGGAATAAAAAGGTTTATCCCTGGAAATGGCGCCAAAAAGTGTTGCCACCTTTCACACACCTGGGTTACATTGCAGAAATCTTCAATCCACTCGGTGTGTCCTTGGGGACAAGTCTCGAGTCAAGGTTGTCACCTTGTTCTTGACTCCTCTGTTCAGGCTAACTCCTAACGAAGCCAAGGGGGATAAACCCTATTAAATTACTAAGGCTAATTACTTAGTGTGATTGTGTTATATTGATTAAGTTGTTTAAGAGTTTTTTGAAATTAACCAGTGGATACAAAAGATAATAAGATGCAAGATTTAAAGCAGATAAGCACAGTAATGACACTCAATATATATAATCAAAATAAATGATCAAATAAATCACCAGTGCCTTAAATGGAATCAACAGAGAAAATAATGTGCTTGCATGTGCTTGAAAGAATGTTTTGCAAATGTCTCTTGGTAGATTTTAAATTAATGTGGAATGTGAATGAATTAAATTAGGTGAAAAAGGGAACTCCAGATATACCCGAGGGGTACTTCAAGTATGTCCAAAAGTCAACTTTTACGACTACCTGCAAGGTGTTTGTGGGCTATAATGGAGTCTCATAGACTGTGTTCATAACGCACCCATCAAGGTGTGACAGAGATCGGTGCCTTGAGGTCAGTTTCCAGTTGTTCCCACTCATTTGGCGATTCTGCCACCATTTACAGTTCGTTCGAGGCATTGGATTTTTGCCTGATGGTTTTTCAATTTGGGAGGTGAAGATTAATTAATCTAGTCACTCAAGTGATTTTGATGCAGCATGACTGATTGGACAAACCGTAGTCAAATACAGAGCATACACACTGGAGTCTTTGTTATTTTTACTAAATTTTAAAAGAGGTGTTCTTACTAAAAAGAAAACCCTCCAGGAACCTCTTTCGGTCCAAGTTGACCTCAATCGGGGAATCGAGGAGGATTTTATTTTATTATGATTATTAATACAATTAATGATAGAAGATGAAGCATAAACAAATAAGCAAACCACAATTTTCTAATTAGACTACCACGACCCTTTCTTCACATTTCGGCTCAAAACGAGGCTCGTTGGGTAAGTATTAAGATTAATTTGAAACCACCAAATATGGAATATGACAATGATTATAAGTAAAATCATATTACCCCTACATATTATAACTACACTAGATTGAAAAAATATTAAAAACTGTAAAAAATGACACAGACGCGAATCCCTCCAGGGGGGATGGTGAATAGGCTCGAAAGAACCTATTCGAAGAGATTTTTCCTTTTATTAGCAGCAATTACAATATCAGCAAACTGAAATTAATCCACTTCGTCCTTATATAGAATGAGACCAAATGTTTACGAATTGCGAAATTTTGAAATTTTTGGAAGACAAAGACCCCCTGGGGGGTTTCGAATGGTCCAAAAATTATTTCCGGACAACACCTCCTACTATTTTCTGTTATACCTTCTAAAAACCATAAATATTATCACAATTAAATATGCCCAAAATTTGAAAGTACTCTTGGATGAACACATGTTTTACCCAAAAACTTTAAGTTAAAACTAGTTTTGAAAGAAGCGGAAAAAGAACCAAGGAAAGAAAGCTTTCCTTGGGATCTTGGCATGGTTTTGGGGAATCCAATAGGAAGCACTTAAATTTATGAATATAAATTTTATATTCTAAGGAAACAACCATGCATTCAACAAGCTTTAGATCTACTTTCACAGCCTTGAAAAATGACAATTTTCCCTAAAACTAGATCTAGAATGCTTGTGAAATTTCTTTAGGAATGAGATCTAGATTATGATATTTAAGGTAGAAAGATATATGTAAAATGAATTCTGAAATTTATAGATCTAAACAATTTTCAAGCTGCAAAACAAGTAACCGGACTGATTTTAAAAAAAAATGGAGGAAGAGGAAAAGAAGAGTGCTTGTTGTTGGAATGGATATGCAAAAAAAACTAGTTAGTGGAATGCTGAGGGACAATTCCTTCACAAAATAGTTGGATTCCTAGTGGATTCAAGTTATATCCATAGTTCATCCAACCCCTACTACCTGAAACTAACAAACAATCCTCCACAAAAACCTTATGAGATCTGGATAGAGATATATGAAAAAAGAGAGGGATTACATGCAAATAAACTTATTTAAACATGTATAATCTGAATCTTCAAACATATATGCTATGAGATATTGAAAAACAAGTAATCTTACTTCCCCAACTATACTCCTATTGATTCAATTGAATCATTCATGCCACACAAGATTCAGATGCAGAAATTGAGAGAAAGACACCGATAACAACAAAAGCTGCAAGACAATGTTAATTTCACACACATAAGAGCATTACACCATTTTTGCATCCAAAGATTCAATTTATACCAATATAAAAATATATTACATAGTATTACAATAGCAATAGATCCTCAATCCAACTCTCACTCACGGGGACTTCACTTAGTGAACATCTCACATAGCATGTGCGATCATGGGATATTAAAGAATACCCTTAATTTCCAGAAATATTGATCCAAACTATTTTTGTTGAAACCCCCTCCCAATACTTAAAACATCATCCCCACCCATTTTTATACCTCAATCCTTATAAACCACCCTACCCACCCCACCTTAAACCCCTCATCCTCCCAATACCTACAATATATTGGTTCAATTTTTAATAATTTTAAAACACACAATATGAACTAACATGATAGGATATTGGTCAACAAGTGAAGCCCCCGTGCTCTCACTCCGCTTGGAAAGGAGACACCATGCTTTATTTATACAAAAAATTGGAACCCCAGCCCAAAGGGGGCGTAAACCCCCAAGAGATAGACAATTGCAGCTAAAGGAGAGTCCGTCAATGCCTGATATGAAGCTGAACTGAGCTTCCACTAATTCTAACTATCAATCAGAGGGCTGATTGAATTGACACATCAACCTGCTGACTGGATCATCAACCACAGAGCTTCCAAAAGAGCCCACACGTGTGGAGGAGAGAGAGAGAGAGGGCACAATTCGACATAAAGGAGGCTGAATTTCAACTGTGGATCTGCCCTGATCACCTCCTCTAGTCAAGGAATTGTCAAATCTAGTCAATCCCAATCCGATGAGACTGATTTCAGTCAAATCGGAGTAAATCCCAATGATTTAGGATTTTGAATTTTCTCCATTATTTAATTAATTTATCAATTAAATAATCAATATTTGATTTTTAGGGTTTTTTGACCTGAGTGATGGACGAATCACTCAAAACATAGAAAAAGTGGGTCTATGGGTTTACATGGTGCTCTAATATTGAATATGAGCACCCCCATGACTGAAACTAATTATTGAGCCCACTTTTATTACAAAACCATTTTTTCCAATTAGACTATTAAAAAATAGCCTAAGTTTTGTGGAAAAATTAAAATTAAAAAAAAAATTAAAAAATTAAAAAAAATTAAAACCTAGGGGGACTTAGACATGTTCATATGACTCGACCATAATGCATAGCATGTTTATACATTGACACATAGACTCTAATAACCTCAATAGGCCTAAATTCCAAGCCGACCACCCCAACTTTGGAGGTATTGAGTGAAAAACTCAAAAATTATCAGTCGTTTACTCAACAACCAATAATAACCAAGGGAAAAAACACCCTGGGCTGATCGGATTGACAAATAAATTCTAAGAGACTGATTCTTTTATAGACACTATCATGCTAGAACATTTTTTTACAACTCCCCTATGGGGTATGAACATATGATATAGTATAACAAGCACTTCCCAGAAGCGATTCTGAAGGTATTCTGAAGTCTGAACAAATCATATTTGTCTGGTTCACCAGAATCACTTGATAAAAACCACTAAGTACAACTTAGTTGGTAACACTTAGTATTAATATGGCGATCATGAGATGCTTTCTATCTTTGCTTTTCTAGGTTTTGATGAAACCCTGTGACGAAGCGTTCCTCCTCCATTTGAACGAGCTGTGACAATCACTTCTCGACAGCATCCACATTGGTCATTTCAGTTAGTACAACAATTCTTAAGATCGACACAATATATTCCATCAACATAACAAATTCTTGTCCATATACTAATCTAAATGGAGTGTGTCATGTTAATATTTTGCAAGTTGTGCAATATTCCCATAACACAGCTGAAACTTTTTGATCCCAATCAACTCTGTGCACATTGCATACTTTGGTTAATGCATTTTCCAAAATCTTGTCAAATGCTTCAACCCTTCCATTCTCCTGAGGATGATAGGGTGTTGTTTTCCTATGCTAAATTTGAAATTCTGCAATAAGATCATCAATTAACTTGTTAACAAAATGTGTACCATGATCACTTAGAATAATTCTAGGGAAGCCAAATATTTTCACCACATTTTCAAATAGAAACTTTTCCACACTCACAACAGTACAATATTTAACAGGTGTTGCTTCACCCCATCTGGTTAAGTAATCTATCGCTATGATAATATAGCATGTGCTAGTCCTTCTTCCTGGCAGAATGATAGGACCAACAAAATAAATGGCCCATTTATAAAACAATTGTAGGGTTATCAACTGCACTAATGACATTTCTTCACATATCGACAGTTTTCCTGTTCTCTGACAAACATCACAACTTCGGCAAAAGTTTTGAGTATCCATATGTATGGTTGTCCCCCATAATCCAGCTTGCAATATGTTATGCACTCTTGTATTTCTAGCATAGTGTCCTACTCCTACACCGACGTGTCCTTCACTCATTATCCAAGGTCATTCATGTTCTAAAACACGCTGATGCAATATTTCATCAGGTCCCATATTCTATAGTTTTCCAGCGATCAACATAAAATCAGCAGCTTTGACGACTGTGACTATTTCTTTTGTGCAGTGGTGAAACCTTCAGGCGCATAACTTGTACTCAAGAAGTGGATGATATCCTTATACTGGTTGTCAAACATGGCGATTGTAAATAGTTGCACATCAAGCAAATTATTCTTAATGATGTTTGTTTCTTCAGCACTTTTTGTCCTTGACAAGTGATCAGGCCCCACATTTAGTCGACCAGGTTTAACAATGATTTCAAAATCAAATTTTTGAAATAGGAGGAGCCATCAACAGATCTCCCCCCACAACACTGGCTTGTTGACTAGGTATTTTAATGCCGAATGATTAGTGTACATTTTAAAATGTCCACCCAACAAATATTGTCTAAATTCTTGTAGCGCATATACCATGGCGAGTCCTTATCTTTCTGTCGTAGTGTAATTTTTCTTGGGTGTCAAAATTTTTCTGCTAGCAAAAGAAATAGGGTGATCAATCGTGCCCTCACCTGGTTGTGCCAAACCTATTCCAAGTGTGACAGATGACATGTTGACATTAAAATGGAACTGCTTCTTCCAATCTGGAAATCCCAATATTGGCGCGGTAGCCATCTTGGCCTTTAACTTGTCTAAAATTTATTGACAACTTTTTGTCCACTAAAACTTTGCATCCTTTTTCAAAATATTCTCCATTGGAGCAGTTATCTCTGCATATCGTATGATAAATTTTCTATAGTATCATGTGTGTCCTAGCATTGATCTCAGTTTCTTGACTGATGTAGTTGGTGGCAAATCAAGAATAATTGCAAATTTCACTGGATTGTCCAAAATTCCATCGTGACACACTACATGTCCTACCAATACACAAAATGGTGCGTAAAAAATACGTTTCTTTGAATTTAGCACAATCTGATACTAGCGAAAACACTCCAGTATCATGCACAGAATTTCAATATGGTCTCTTACTAGACCAAACATAGTCCAATAATCAAAGAATACTTCAATAAATTTATGTATGAAATCTTTAAAAGCAGAAAATACTATTATAGAAAAAATAGCAGGAGCATTCTTAAGTCCAAAGGGCATTACCGTATACTGATAGCAGCACCATTCTGTCACAAAGGTTGTTTTTTGTCGATCCTCCTTTGTTATTCTGAATTGGTGATAACCAAAAAATACATGAGTAAATGAATACATCTCCTGTTCTCTGACGCTTTCGAGTACTTCATCCATGAATGGTGTTGGGCTAGGAAAGGAGCACAAGAAAGAAGTTTGTGCACAAGGAAATATGTGTCGTGTGTGCAACAGGAAGGAAGGAAGTTCATGAAGGAAGTAAAGGAACCAGCGCAGGTGGAATAAATATGCACGCGATGGAGGAAAGGTGAGCGTACAGGTGTATAGGTGATAACGACTAGAAAACGACAAGTGAATACCATGGTCGTTACCAATAGCATAAGCCTATGACCACGCACGTAAGGAATAATATTTGTAATTTAGGCTGATAGTGCCTTGTGTCAATCCATGACAGCCTATTTTGGTGGCTGATCCTGACCTGTAACTGATAAGGAGTATGTAGTCGACCCTGCATGGTCTGATAAAATATATAAATAAGAATAACTCGTTCTATATAAGGGTTGTTGATTTTTTCGTTGGTTGTGACTACTATTGTTTTGTTGGTTGATCATTTTCCAAGTTACTCAGTTTTGTTAAGTAGGGTAGAAGGGCAGAAGACTCAAAGAAGAGTCTAGTTGTCAAAACCCCAAATTTTCACAAAAATTTAAAATTTTGAGATAACATAAAATCTAAATATGTGGTTTACTAACAACTAATGGTTAGCGGAAAATGAAACAGTCTAATGATTAGTATTACACATTTTCAAATTATGTTAACTAAAACAGTTTCTTTATCGTAACGTAAATAAGGTTTATTTGCGTACTGTTTTCTTTCAGTTTACTAAAGAGTCTTCTTTATGGAAAGTAGGTGGAATCTAACTTTGAATCCTGGGCTTACATAGCATTTATGCTAATGAAGACATATTGCTGGTTCTTATAGGTTCACAGGTACGATCAAACAAGTAGATGTTTTAAATTCATAAAGTATCAAGAAGTGTTTCTGTTTGCAAAATAATATGCTAGTAGAATAAGCTGATAATTTTCAAGCAACTTCAATGAGGTAAGGTAGTTTATCTTTTCTAGTTTTTCTTGTAAGCAGAGTTCAAATAAACGGGTCCTTTCTTTATCAAGCTTAGTGACACTGAAGATACTTACTGTGAACTCTAAACTTGTAATCTTTGTCATATATTCATTTCTATTTTAACATGCTTACCTTGCAATGTTACATTTATTCGTACTATTTGTTTTTATACATGGAAGAGATTCTATCAATACTGATAGTAAATATTCTCAAATGAAGATATGATTCGATTTTATTTTTAACCTACTAGTTATGGAAAATATCACCTCTTACTTGTAAGTACAAACCAGTTACTCACTAACAGGTTATCAGCTTCCTCATTAACGTCGTACTGCATGTACTATTGTAATCACATACAATATCGTAGTCTTTACTAAAGTACCAAACTATTCGTTATTTACATTCTGTAGGGAAATTTACTACCTGTAAAACTCCTTAATATTATAAGCTTGATTATTGTAAAGGAAATATCTGCATCGTTTCAAATGAAATACTGTTTTCCCTTGCTTCCTAAATCTAATTCAATCAGTGTCGTTCCAATGATTAAATACTTGAGCTTGGTTATTCCATTGTAATTTTATTATTACCATAATGCCTCTCTTACATTAAGTTAATGTCTATAGTGGCTATTATGGTAGATCTTTCTACTATGATCAAAATTCTACCCTATGCTATGTACAGGTTATCTGGAACAATCACAATCTATTTTGTCCAATATAAACAAATATGGTAAATTACTAGCATTGACAAGTCGAGAAACAACAAGTGTTTATGAGCGTTTAGAACAACATCAACCTTTGTAAAAGTTATGTTTATACTCTTTCATTATGCTATTCAAATCCATAAATTATATCCATCCGAGTTGTTGGTTTATAAGTGATAAGTTTGGTTTATAAAACATGCATACTTAACATTGTTTTGCAATTATAAAAGCCTACTTGTAGTAAGCATGATTTATTTTGGGATTAACCAAAATCTTAAGTGGTTATCACCTTTCACTAGGTCAACGTTAACATATTATTATTTTACCCAAATGCTCAAAATCAAGCTATCCAACATTATGATAAACATGTAATGTCCCGGTTTTGACCCCGTTTGCATGATGTATATATATGTAATTAATCATGGTGAGGAGCTTAAGGCAAAAGCCCTGTTATAGCGGATTTCACCACTCCAGGTGAATCACACTTTGTATGGCCTTCCCCTGTCCCGCTGCAAACTCTTTAGACCCCATGGACCATATTTTATCCTTTCATTAGAGGAATTTTGGGGTCTAAAATGGGCCTCCTAAGCAAAATAATAAAATAATATTGATTAATTTTGGAGGAAGAAAGAAAAAAACTACTTTTTGTGTTCGTATTTTTGACATATCTCCTTGTGTTTTTACTCAAATTTCGATCGAGAGAGCTCGTTGGATGTGGAATTTGATTCCGCATCCAACAAGTACCCACACTGCATACTTTTGATGGACCCAGCTACCCCAAAAACAAGAAATACCTGAAAAAATGTGATGATGATGTCATCATCACATTTTTTCAGGTATTTCTTGTTTTTGGGGTAGCGGGGTTCATCAAAAGTATGTAGTGTGGGTACTTGTTGGATGTAGAATCAAATTCCGCATCCAACGAGCTCTCCCGATCGAAATTTGAGTAAAAACACAATGAGATATGTCGAAAATACGAACAAAAAAAGTAGTTTTTTTTAATGACAAATATGTCAATTCAACCATTATGGTTAACTTATTTTATTGAAATTCTATTGGTTCTTGAATTCCAACTCACAAAAACTTATTTTGGCACATTTTCTTATAAGGCCCATTTTAGACCCCAAATTTCCTCTAATGGATGTTTCCTTGATCATCCCTAAAAACTATATAAAAGATGATATACGCAGCTTTTTCCCCGATAACCGCATACATACGGGAGTTTGACCCTTGTATCCGCGTACATCGGGATGTGTGCATAGTCCAAATACTTTTGGAGTTTTCCTTGACATGGATCCGACTCATTTGATTCCTGGCCTTCCATATGCCTTGAGATTGCTCGGATTCGACCCTTCATTATCCCTTATGAAGCTATATAAGGAACCCCTTGGTACAGTGAAGGGGGAGATACATATAGAGAGATTGAAAGCAACAAAACTATAGTCCATTGTTGCCAGAATTTATGCTTGAGTCTGCATCCCTTTGTCCCTTTGGAGCACTGTTGTGTTCTTCCCAAGCTTACCCTTTGCTAGTGAGCTTGCTATCGTGAGATGGAGGATTGAGGTGGTGGAGGCCCAAGTGGGGGATTCAGTTTCTACGATTCACAGACGTGCCGTCAGAGGTTATATCTATCTTGTAATCTCTGATTTATATTAATAAGAACTATCTTTCCTTGTCCAATGATGTGTATTTGATTGAATATTGTATCCATTGGAATATGTCAAATGCTTTTACATTATTGATTATATTTGCTAGAATAGATCTAACACCATGATCTATAGTATGCTTGTATTGTTTACTTGTTGTTGAGGAAGTATTATATCAATTCAAGCTGAAGATTGGAAAGCTCAACGGGGATCTACTTCAACTATCCGAAATAAGGTATGAGGTCTGATCCTTTAGTGTTAGACATTTTATTTCTATTGCATATTGGGAAAGATTGATTTCTGGAGTCATAGTTGTTTGTTGTGGTACACCAAGCCATAGGAGTTTCTCTCCGTAATAGAATTGGCGACTCTGCTAGGGATATTCCTTGTTTTTATTTGGGGATTTCTATCGGCACAATGGGATTGATATTCTTGATTTGCTCTCTGTTTCTCCCTGTT
This sequence comes from Pseudotsuga menziesii, assembly GCA_001517045.1. Taxonomy (NCBI): domain Eukaryota; kingdom Viridiplantae; phylum Streptophyta; class Pinopsida; order Pinales; family Pinaceae; genus Pseudotsuga; species Pseudotsuga menziesii. The sequence continues at coordinate 200,726 of LPNX010062496.1, read as the reverse complement.
TCTGTGTCGCATTTTATAGTATGTTTGTCCATTGACACTCCCCTTTATTGGTTTGGCCTTGACCTGCTTTTTACCACTGCCTTCTCTTTATACGTGGTTTTTTGGACAATAGTCGCGTACATACGCGGATGTTTGGCCAAAAGGCGCATACATACGTAGCTGTTCTTTATGCAGTCGCGTACATCCTCCCTTTTGGTGAGTCTGATGTTGTGGGAAGTTTCTTGGTGGGTTGTGAGTGTGGTTGGGTCTTCCTTAGGTCTGGATTTGTCTGTTGGATGCTTCTTTTGTGACCAGAGACCGTTCGTGCCTATCATAGGTATTATGTATGAACTAGCATATAGGTTAGGATTTCACATCCGCTTGCACTTATGCATGACCTTATGACCATGTCACTATGACCTTAGGTACGAACCCACTCTATTATGTCACGGAACCTTCTTGCTGCTATAGAAGTGGAATGATATGAGTGGTAGAGCTTCACCTTACATGGGTACCCTAGTTAGAGCCTTATTTGCATTTGGTTCCCATGCCGACATTTTCTCCTTTAGGGTGTGGGAGTCCATTGTATAGTACTTCCATGACATTTCGGAAGAGCCTCATACTCCTCTTGATCTTATGCTGGCCTTTTTCCCTCCAGACTCCCCTTATGTCAAGTTGTGAATGCATTATCATGAGCTTTGCCTGCCTTATTGAGCTTTATGCCGTCTCCCTTGACATTGCATTTCAGCCATATAGCCCGATCTTGTCTCATGTCTTGCCATGTAGAGCCATTTTTATATCCTTTGCAGCTTGATTCCCTTTTTACCGGGAGGGGATTTTCCCCCGAGTGTCGATATCCTACACATGTATCCTTGCATTGAGCATAGGTATGTTCCACTGCTTCGAACTAGTTTGTTTTCCCTTATGACACTCGCCTCCTCCTAGTTTGCAACTATAAAGCTAGTTTATTCTTTTTTCAAGCTTTTCAACTAACTGAAAAATTTCAAAAAAAAAAAATCAAAAAACCAAAAATCCGGACAAGGAAAGATGTTATCTTTTGGCAGCTGTCGAGTCATGTCGCATTCAAACAAAGCACTGTATTCACATCCATTGGTTGGGTTATAGTTTGACTTAGGAGCTGTACTCGTTATCTGAGTTTATCTCCACCGACTAGTTAAGCTTCCAGTCCCTATGGAGCCTCTGTTGATGCCTCCTGTGTCACAGATATGTCCCAGTTTCTATATTGAGTCTATGTTGCCTTCATTCAGTTACCATACGCCGTTATGCTCTTGTTCAAAGGAAGTTGAAACCTGTGTCGGCCATTCCTCAGTTATCTTGACTTTGCATGTCAGCCATTCCCGGTAGAGTTACTGGTTCATGCACTTTATGATCGAGTCCTTCCACATTATACAGCTTTGCTGAGTACCTCGTGTTGGATGATGGGGGATGCCTTAATTCCCTCCTTCCAACGGATTTCATCCCATCGACTTCAGATCATTTATTCTGGGATTGGAATCTAGAGTCCTTTTGAGTGCCTTGAGACTTGCAGTCATCAGTGGCAGGTTCTCTTGCCATCGACAGTTTCTTGGGAATACATCAATGTCCCCTGATCAATGGATTCTCTCAAGTGTTCGATCTCAACACATCTATTCACACTTGTTAGTTTGCACTCTAGTACCTTGATTCCCATTATCATTATCAATGGGTAATCTCGCGTCTGTTAACGGTATACATCAATGATCGGTAATCAGACGATGGACTACTATGTTCGACCTCGACACCTCTATTCGCATAGTAGGACATGTACTCGTAGCGGTTTGTGTAGAAGACCTTCTAGACTAGTGGCATCTCTTATATGCTACCTCCTTGATCGTGCCAGTGTTCATGAGATTTCAGCTCTCGTGACTTGATTCCAATGTATGTCAGACATTTCCAGCCATTATGGAGATCTTGATCTATTGTATATCTTCAACCTTTTTTGGAGATCATGGTCCTTTGTATATCTTCATCATGGATATTTTGATCTATGTATATTGTATGTGGCGATGACCACATATGTGATATCATGTATTATGCCTATTCATGGCCATTGTACTCTTATGTATCTGGGACTGCTATATGTACTTCCAGTTGTATGCAGAGTTGTATCATTGTACTATGCTGATTGTGTGGTTGGTCTTCCATTTGGGATCCTTCATCACTCCACTTATGGGATGGACTTATAATGTATTTCAGCCATCGTATGACCCCTCTGACCTCACACATTAGGGGGCATCTGTTATAGTGGATTTCACCACTCCAGGTGAATCACACTTTGTATGGCCTTCCCCTATCCCGCTGTAGACTCTTTAGACCCCATGGACCATATTTTATCCTTTGATGTTTCCTTGATCATCCCTAAAAACTATATAAAAGATGATATACGCAGCTTTTTCCCCGATAACCGACATACGTGAGTTTGACCCCTGTATCCGCGTACATCGGGATGTGTGCATAGTCCAAATCCTTTTGGAGTTTTCCTTGACATGGATCCGACTCATTTGACTCCTGGCCTTCCATATGCCTTGAGATCGCTCGGATTCGACCCTTCATTATCCCTTGTGAAGCTATATAAGGACCCCCTTGGTACATTGAAGGGGGAGATACATATAGAGAGATTGAAAGCAACAAAACTATAGTCCATTGTTGCCAGAATTTATGCTTGAGTATGCATCCCTTTGTCCCTTTGGAGCACTGTTGTGTTCTTCCCAAGCTTTCCCTTTGCTAGTGAGCTTGCTATCGTGAGATGGAGGATTGAGGTGGTGGAGGCCCAAGTGGGGGATTCATTTTCTCCGATTCACAGACGTGCCGTCAGAGGTTGTATCTATCTTGTAATCTCTGATTTATATTAATAAGAACTATCTTTCCTTGTCCAATGATCTGGATTTGATTGAATGTTGTATCCATTGGAATATGTCAAATGCTTTTACATTATTGATTATATATGCTATAATAGATCTAACACCATGATATATAGTATGCTTGTATTGTTTACTTGTTGTTGAGGAAGTATTATATCAATTCAAGCTGAAGATTGGAAAGCTCAACGGGGATCTACTTCAACTATCCGGAATAAGGTACGAGGTCTGTTCCTTTAGTGTTAGACATTTTATTTCTATTGCATATTGGGAAAGATTGATTTCTGGAGTCATAGCTGTCTGTTGTGGTACCCCAAGCCATAGGAATTTCTCTCTGTAACAAGCCCCACCATCGATTTGGTTGTGTATGTTTCGGCAATGGGGATAGTTGCCGATGGTATGTCGTGCTATCTGGCACCTTATAATGTGACATCATGTAAATATGCACATCAAATAAAATAAACCACAACTAGCTACAGCAGTGCAACGTTGAATGAAAAGGGCATGGTTCCAAAGGATAAGGGGTGGGGGATGTCAAACCTTGGTTTATGGGGGAAAAACCCATGTGTTGCCACCTTATTTGTTTTGTCACCTTTTTGTCTCATCCAACCTCTTCCAACCTCTTTAATGTTTTGTTGGGTAGCTGAGGAGTTATGGTTGCTGGTGGTTGAGGCAGTTATTGTTTTGGGAGTGGGGTGGCAGGACTGTTAGTCCCTTGCCCACATGCCCACTCCACCCATGAATGCCTTCACTCTTCTCTCCCACATTTCCAATTTTGAGGACTATGGTCTGTTGCTCTCACCCCTGGTCTTCAACCTTCACGATGGTGGTCTTCTCGTTCCTCCTCTCGAGGGTCTATTGATTCACGTGCTTAGGAGAAGCTGTTTCTCCTCACGCGCAGGCTGGGGTCCTCACTCAAAGAGACGTTCTCTCTCTCTCTTCATGCACGGGAGCTCTGCGTTGGTTTTTCCTCACGCAGGGAACGACTGAAATCATGGCTGTCACTCAGGATTTTCGGGTGCAAGAGCCATTTCTACATGTAGGAACTGTGTGTAAGTTTCCTTAATGATTGTGGCCCGTGCATATGTTTTCCTCTATGTTTTGGGGTCTGGTGCAAGTTTCTCTCATGCATAGACCGTTGGAGTCATTTTCCATGTTGTGAGCCATGCTCACTGATTACGTTTTGGGACTGTTGTCTTCCTCGTGTTTTGTTGGCTGTGGTGTCCAATTTCATTTTGGACCACTGTTGATTTCAAATCTGTTGGTTGAGTTTCCCTGTTTTGGGACAGTGGATTGATGCTATCATTCATTGTGTGTTTGTGGCTGCTGGAGTACCCTGGTTTTGGGTTGCAGCTGAGTTGTTTTTTCCATGTTAGGGCCAAGAACAACTCTGAGTTTCCTTGTAGTCTTGAGCTGTGTCTCACCTTTCGTTTGGGACTGTCACTGGTTGTCTTTTCCTTCTTCACAAGGCTGTGAAGGGATTGTTTTGCTACATGTAAGCAGTGGTTGGTCTTCGGACTATGCTGGCTTGGCCGGTTGCTGATGGCCTGATAAACCCAGCGGTGTTGGTTTGGCTGATTGTGTCCCTCAGCTATGTGTAAGCCTGCGTTGACCCTTATCCTTGGAGGAATCATGCCCATCTCGGGGGTGGCAGCGTTGCTGAGAGATTGATGAGCACGCTGACCTATGGTTGGGTGGAACGTTGCAGCGATGTAGCTGGTTGCAAATCATGTTCTTCATCGAAAGATAAGTAATCCTGCTTGCTTCATCTCTGCAATTATATTAATTTCAAATGAATTATGATGAACATGATTAATGTTGGAATGTATGTTTTCTTCCACTGTATGATTAAAGAATTATGCACTGAGTAACTGTGCGTGTAAAAGTATGGATTGTGCATTATGTTCAGCTTTTAATTTCAGCATGGATGACTTTCGTTTATGTTCATGGGGTTGTTTTCCCGTATGCTTGGTGTTGGTCACGTCCTCTTCACTGGTCTGAGGGATGGGGACGTGACACAAAATTGTATACAATTAACGATGGGATAAATATTTGTGTACATCATAGTTCATGCAATGTTTTGATAAAAATCATTGTTTTAATAATTGGGATGATTGCACTGCAGGTAGACTTTGGAATCGACCCTTGCATGGTTGGAAATATTTGAGGGAACATGGTCACCTCTTGTCCATGTGTTGGCGGTGTAAAACTATTACAACCCTAATCGCTTGTCATTCTTTCTCCGAAGTTCACACTGGCCTTCGGGCTACTCTACAAGGTTTCATGGCAACCGTGAGTGTTCTTCCCATTCTAGCTTGCTCCACAGCTTCGATTTAACATTGTTGTAGTCTTCAGTGTTTGGTCTTGTTGCCAACCTTTGTAGTTGTGGGTTTTTAATCTGCAAGAGTTTGTTGGTTTTTTTTGCACTTGGCTTGCAGCCAGTTCGTAGCTCCACTTTGCCTTCCCCATGGCCTGTCACTGCTATGCGAAGCTAAGGCTTCGTTGCTGCTGGTTGTGCTCCATCGTTGTCGTAGGGTTTGGAGATTTGTATGCACACTTTGCAGCTGGTGACAGTTCCGTCTCTAGGTTGTTTGTTACTCTTTATTAAGGTAAATATTTGGTTTTATTTTCAGCATAGAATACTCACAATAAGTTATTTTTATAGTAGGGTTTTTAATAGTGAAAGAGTTTTGAAACTAACACACAACATCGAATTCTCCATGCAGGAACTTGTTGCTACGCTTGCAACCCGTGACGAAGATAATGCTGGTTGTCTTCAAAGGCTCATGGCTCCAATGTGGTAATCCCTCGGTTCAACGAATGGGTTCTTACCCTACTCCATAGGTTGTCGATGGTGAAACCCTAAGCTTGGAAGCTTGTCCAATTTCGCCATTAGTTATATGATTTTCTTGTTTTTAAAACATAGTTGGTTCTACTCTATTGCAAACCCTTGCTATGTCATTGGGTTGTCTCAGCCTTGAGCTAGGTGTTGTAATTGGTTTAAAATTGCCAGCCTTATGGCCTGTCAATGTAATACATTGGTCTTTTTGTTCTCGAACTCAGTTTTGTTTTGTAGTGATACTGTATATTTTGACTCTATGTATGTTAGGTTTTTACCCTAATCGACTGTTAATGAATATTATTACTGTCTAATACATTTTGCAATAGATTAATGTTAATATTTAAGATTGTAACCCAGTCATATTGTGTAGTTTATAATATTTACTTTTTGCTTGGGAAATACAAGCTAGGGTTTTCCTGAATGAAACCCTTGTCTAAATTAATTTTTCAATTTATTTTTAAATAGGTTCTGTTACTTATTAATTTTGGTTAAATTTTCATTACAGGTGTGTTGTGACAATTTAACCTGTAACATTTCATTTGTCTTTAAAAAGGACTTTAAACAATATATAGTAGTTTCATTGTTTATTGGTAAAATAATCCAAGTAAATGGATTGTAGCTTAAATGTTTTTATTTGTAAAAATAAATTTAGTTTAGGGTTCGACCCTGTAGTTTACCTTTACAGGTATAAACCTGTTTGATAATTATAAACAGTTCTTTACATAGATAGATATTTATTTTTATATTAGTTATTAATCATATTCTCATTGTTTTTATTTACTAAATTGACAGATAGAATTTATTCAGAGTTCTGTGCAAAGATAAGCATAGATTTTGTAACTTAGTTTTCTCTTTATAAGTTAAGTAGTTTTAATAAAACCCTATTTAGTTTATAGTAATTATTAGTCTTAGATTAGTTGATATTATTAGAAAATATACTGTATGATTAGTTGTTTATTTCTTTACTGAACTGAATGTAAACAATGTAACTCGACTGTGATTTTTCTACTGCATTGCAATTAGTTACTAAGTAAACACAGAGAATTATAAACCTATCATAACACAGTTTAACCTTTTGAATAAAAATTAACCTACTGTCTGTAATTACAACATCTTATCTACTAAATAATTTCTTAAAATATTAATCCTTATACCTGTACTAGATTTCTGCTATTTCTTTTCTAATATATTTACATAAATGAGCTTCTTAAAACAATAAACATAGATAACCAGATCGTTATTCTTTTTAATAATAACCTACACACTGAAATAAATTACTCTGCTACTATGAAATGCAGAACCATATCTATTCTATTCAGTCTCTTAACATATTCTTTCATCTACTGTAAATACTCTATCTATGCTGGAGTACGGCCTGGTCCTTCCAGGTGTGGAAAAACACAGACTATAATTATTTTCCATTCTAACAATTTACAAACTGAATATTTAACATTCATTTAACAGTCAGATTCTTATTTATCTATCTAACACAGTAAAACAAATAATGTAGAACTTGATTAGGATAGACAACAACGGTGTTAGGAGGTCGTTCCTCCCTACCAAACTCCTGGAGAGCGCTCAAACAACGCTTCCTCAGGACCCCTGAGCATGTTCCTGGTATTCTTGGCTACGAATTGGTGGAGCATGAAAATAGTAGACTGATCCAATAACTCAGTAAAACACCTTGCGCTCAGCAATGAGATCTTTCAGCTTAAAAGCTGCACTAGATCACTTCAATAGTTATCCCCTCAAACTCTTTCCACAATTCCATTCCATTGAATTTCTCTGAAGTACATTCACTTGAATGATCACTTCTCTAGAAATGAGCAGCCCCTAGCTCTCTTCAATGGGAACTTTTATAAAGATTGCTTAGGTATTTTGGGTCAGTTTTCATTAATTGATCCACTTGCTCTAATTCCACTTTCTTGGGGAATCATGACCCCAAACGTAGGGAGGTTGCCACCTGCAACAGTTGGAAGTGGTTTGAGGATGCTGCCACATGTCTGTTTGCTCTCCAACCAGTCTCCTCCACCAATTTGACCAGTAAACACTCTTTTAACAGCTCTCCTAAGCTATTGTCTCTTCCTTTATTTATTTATAATTAAATATTCAGAATTACATTAAATATCCTTGACCCTGCTGAGTCATCAATTACAACTTAGCATAAAATTTAACATATTTTCCTCAAATAAAAGAAAATAATATAACATTGTTTTTGCAAAATTGGGGCATGTGACATTACTAGTAGTAGAAGGTTGTTGAGACGTGGATCTTACAGCTATGTGCACACACCGCTAGGAGTAGAAGGAATCTGCAGCTGATTGCACAGAAGGTAGATAGAAGAGTCGATCCATGTTGTGTGCAGATCAGTAGGAGTAGATAGAAGAATAGACCATAGAACATGAGAGAAATAAGTATGAATCATAAAGACATATCATAAGATCCGTCTGCAAGTCATATACTGCAAGGTGCTATATCCATTTCTCATGCCAGATGAAGAGCACCTTAGTGGTTTTTCCCAGATGGGTTTCCACGTTATTCTGTGTGTTTAAATGGTTGATTGATGCTATGCATGTCGATGTGAATGGTTGTTATTTTCTTACTGTATGATAATGAGCTATTGTTGAATTCCTAGTACCATATTGTTAACTAGTGAATGAATAACTACTAAATAATTGTTGGAATGCACAAGAAAGTTGTAGTTAATCCCTTAATTTGAAATATAAGTCGCAAGTGGCCTGTTAGTTTAAAGGATCAGCTACATCGCACAAGTTGCACCAGTTGTCAAGGTTAAAGACCAGTTCGTGTCATGCGCACTGACATACATTTGTGCTCAGTCTCACAGGAACAGTCAAGCTATCTAAGTTTCTCTCGTCGAGCACCTTGGTCCCGCACCAAGGGACTATAATCCCTCACAAACTATAGAAACATGGTTCTAGTAGTTACCCATTAGATATCTCGGGTGAGACTGTGTCTGCCTCGCGGGTGTTGCTGATGGAGTTACTCTGTTGGGCCGATGTATTGTGGTTTATTGTTGGTATTGTGGTGATGTTCAACTGCTTGTGAAGACAAAAAGGTAATAGAAGACAATAAATGGTTCCGTTGCTGGGACCCTTAATTTTTTGAGTCAAGGGAAATGATGTGGCATCCGACAAAGAAAGAGATATAATATTGGATGGACTCCAAAAAACTAGTGTTTGCGCAAGAGGAAAGCGCAGGAACATGGATGAGCACAGAGAACTGGTTGACAAGATTTGGTGACTAAAGAAACAAATTTCCAAAGAAGATAAGCCATCGAATGGAGTGATCAGTTGGTTCATGAGGTAACTAGTGTAAGTAACAATATCTCTAGAGCTGTTGATTTTTGGGTTGACAGTATCTTGTAAGGATACATCACTAAGTTCGAGGTAGACACTATAACTTCATATAGTGAGGTGAAAATAATTTTTTTCCAAGGACCCCGAAGAAGGTATTTGCTATCTATTAGTGTATGGATCAAGATGCTCGCCTATTAGAAGGGTATCTTGCAGTTGAGTAGTTGAGTCACATGCCCATGAAGGAGGCTATGACACATACAACCTCTTAATAAAATGGAAGACGGTGAGCTAAGATGTTACCTAGGAGTATATAACCTAAACTAGAGGCATGATTAATAAGGAGTGGAAGGAGATTTAGATCAGGGAAAAGAAGAAAAACAGAAAGAGGGCGAAGAAACTTTAGTCTGTTTGAGGAGAGTGAATAGACATGCTTCAACATCCATACATGCAACAAAATCACTATCAGCCACACTTCCAGCAAAACTAGTACCCAACATAGCAACCACACCCAGAGGGAATGGGTGGTGGAAACTTCAGAGGAAGAGGTGGAGGAGGAGGATTTGTTAGAGGAAGAGGCCAAGTTACATGCTATAACTATGGATAACCAGGTCACTATGCCAGAGATTGCTTAGAACGTGTAAAGACATTTCATACTATAAGGGACAGGACCATAATGTGGAGCAATGTCCTTAGTTGATCGCAAAGTGGCAAGCAAGGACCATCGCAGGACCTAACCCTGCACAGAATGCAAACCCAAATCCTAACATGAATGTTTAGATTATTTTTGTTGGGAAATCTATATGTAGGTTAATTAAATCCAACATACATAATGTTCAATATAAATTGTCAACCCAGGGAAGTCTTTTTATTGCAAAGATAATTTACACTGTCTGTGCTTAAACACTAAGTAGCTGATGTCATTGAATGAACTATCCTATGTATCTATTTATACCAACTCTTCACATGATTAACCTAATCTAAATTACCTTCCTAAGAATGCAGAATTATAATTACGTTCCTACAACTTTAATCTAGAAATGAACAATTCAAGAAATAAAGATCTAGACTTACTTTTGCATAAAGTTAAATCCTAATTTACCAGGTCATATGAGGATCCACTATAACTATCTCAATTCAACTTAATCTAAGAATCAAAAATGCAGAAATTGAACTCAACAATTATAACTATAAATGGTATGAATTATCAAAACTCAAGAAAGACAGTAATTGAAAGAAACTAGGGATGAGCTTGGCTATTACAGCTACCACACAAGTGCAGAAAGTAAATTAACCTACATAGTTAACTGTCACACCACTTTGCTGTAACTTACAAGAAATGCAATTACTAATCATTCGAGGAAACACACAATGAATCATTACTGTTGCAACTATTACAAAATAATGTGTCTACTGTAACATCCACACCACACGATAGAAAATATAAACACCTATTTAACTCGACAATCTCTGTGGGAAGGCAGGCCCAGGATTTGACCAGAGATGTCATAGGCTAACACAAGTTAAAACATAGAAAGATGAAGAATCCTGATCCTTGTATTAGATGATGTAATGAAAGTACAATCTTTGTCACAGCTTATACAATACAATCAATTATTTTCCAACCCTCAGCTCTACATAGTTCCTAATATTTATACATCAATCTTCATAACTTCCACCCACTAATATTGGGAAGCCGTGAAGATCTACGATCTTCAGAATGCCCTATTACAATGCATTGTTATAGTTGTGGGAGAAACATAAGCAGTGAATATAGGGATTCTATTGCACGAGTCAATAATGAAGTAATAGAACTCATTTAAGAGATACTTTGTCAGTTTCAGCTACCCTTGAATAACAGTGCACTACTGAGGCTGAGTCTATTGCAGCCTTGCCCATTGCAGCTTGTATGGAATGAGGATATTTGACTATGTTTCACATGTAAAGATGGAATCCGTGGGTACAACTGGCAATGGATGTTCATCTCTTCTAGAAACCACTCGGCCTGATACACCTGTATTCTTCACATATTGAACTATCTTCATAAAATCTCAATTTGTTAGCATAATTCAAGAGATAAATCCATGTTTATAACAATCATAAGTATTAATAAGATAAAACAATAAGTAATCATACCTATAAGGAATCAGGGCTCAAATGAGGGAAGAACATCTATTTGGTGCATAAAATGGAGTAAGATAAGGAAAAAAGGGTATGGTGAGTGTGGTAAAAAAGGGGTCATTTTTGGGACAAACATCTCCCCCCAACTATCCTGTTGGATGTACATATGCAACAACCTCCATTAGTCTGAATCTGAATCTAGCCTTCTACTTTGTTCATGGAGAGAGGAAAAGTTATAAGGGAGTTTAGGTGATTCCTGTGCTTCTAGAAATCCATTATAGGAAACCCAATATCTCCAACACTACTTCTCTTTTTCCTTTGTCAAAAATAAATATTCCATGTATGGTTTTGCTAGCCACCAGATAAGAGGAAATTTGAACTTGAGTCCCAACCAATTGGCTCCACACTTCCTTATACAGTCCACATATCCCTCGACTTTTGAAAGAGCATGTTTAAAGTTCCTGAAATAGTAAGGGTCCATATTCTGTAATGATAAAGGAGAATCCTGTCATCTATTCTTACTGCCTTCCAAAACAGATTGTTGTTGCATGGTAATTTGGCTGACACACTTAGAGATGACCCTTTCTTGAAGTTCAACTATCTGTTGGGTCTTGATGGGATATGTAAGATTTTTATCTTGTTGCAGAGAAAGGAGAAGGAGAGGAGATTAGGGCTCACTTCGAACCCAAGATTAGTGTTAGCCTTATTATGAGAATAGGTCTGGAAAGATCTCTTCCACTGCACATGATTGCTGACAAAGGAGGAAAAATCCCTCAATTGAACATCTCCTAGGTATGGGGTAGGGTTTGAATGGTGGTCCAAGGGGAAAGCCATTTCATGTAAGTGAATTTCATAGAGTATGTTCTTCTTAATGAAATTACTTTCCATAAAATTTTCCAGAAACTAGGCTGAGGTTTCCATTTCATAGGGTCTCCTCTCCTTCACTGCTTTTAATTTAAACCAAACAAATTGTTCAAACAAAAACACAGGGTAAGAAGGAGATGGCGCTATGGTGCTTAACAATTCTCGGGAAAGAGTATACAATTGATCCTTCTCCTTCTGCATAGATTTGAAAATTTTCATCTCCTTCAATTCTTTCTGCATTTCTTCCCACCGTAATTTTTGGAATATCAAATTTTTTTCCCATTTTTCCCTCAACTCTCTGATAGTCTTCTTGTGGCCAGTGAGGGGAATCATTCCTTCTTGGTACTTATCCACCTACCTCTTCCATTTCTTCACTTCTATTTTTAACAGTGATATATCTTTGATCAGCCCCTGGATTATTTCATCTCCTGCATTTTCCTCATCATCAGAGTCCATATTGACAAAGTTCTGGGAAAATTGAGTGCATACCTTGCCATCCAATGTTTGAGCTTGAGCATTCTGCACTAGGGGTGTAACCGCTTCCTCTTCTATCAAGGTTTCAATAGTCTCTGCCTGCATAGTTATTTCTGCAATCACTCCTAGGGATGTTGGTTCTTGTGTAATGACATCTTGTTTTTGAAGCACCCCTTCAACAACTTCAGCTTGTGTGGGTACTTCTTCCATTAATTCTGAGGGTGTCATTTCTTGTGTGATAGCATCATTTTCCTGCAACTCTCCTTCAACAACTTTAGCATTAAATTGTGAAGACATTGGTTCTTTTGTAACTACTTCTTCCTGGATTTCAATTTCCACATCTTCCTGAGTCCCAACTACAGCTACTTGGATTTCAGTCGTGGCTTTGATAGGGAGATACAAGACTACTAGTTCTTGTGTATCAGCGTCCCGTCCCCCCATTTCTTCATGCTACTGGAATTTCTCTTGAGTTACTTCCATACCTCCTGAAATATGAAACTATTCCCCAAATATCTCAGTATCCCTTGATGATTGTGACTGCATCTTTTCATATTCTCCCAGCTCCACATCAGGGATTATGTCCACCTTAGGCTCAGTTATTCTTAGTTGAAATGGATTTTCAGCAATGATTTTTGAGGATGTTGGTTATTGTGTAGAAACATCCTGATTGAATTCAATATCTTGCTGGGACTCATCCATTAGCTCTATATCCTGAGATGGTTCTGGGGTCACAGTCAATAATTCTAAGTTCGGGTCAGGAATTACCTCAATATCTAGTTTACCTGCTTCTTCTTGAATGACAGTTTTGACAAAAAATTATGAAGGTGTTGGTTCTTGTGTGACAGCACCCTGATTGGATTCAATATTCCCTTTATTAGGCTGATCCAACAATTATAATGGATGAGGCTATAATTGCTCATCTTCTTCCAAGTCTATATTGGGGATCAGTCCTACCTCTAGTTCATCTTCTTTCCTTAATTCTACATCAGTTGCTTCTTATTATTCTTTAGGATTTTGGGTCCTAAATGAATGCACTATGACTATGTTACCTGATTGACTAAAAATTTCCCCACATGCAGGGAAAACTACTTCACTTCTTCATCCTCCTTAGCAGGAGATGATCCTTCTAACTGGTCTACATCTTCTACCAGTGTGTGTAGCCTTCTCTCTACATGTTTCTTACATGCCTCCTTCCAATTCTCCAATTATTTCCAAAGAAATTGCACTTATTCCTTCAGTAACCCATTTTCATACAAAATTGCCTCAATTTGAGGTTCTTCTGCAATAAGATCCTGTGAAGCATTGTTTGTCCTAGGTCTCAAAATGGTAAATTTGATGTTTGCTTCAATATTTTCCCATTTTTCTCGCATTGTTTCAGCTACTGTGACTAATCTAGTTATCCTTCTCCTCACTGGTTGAGATGCTTGTATTTCTTCTCTTGACCTTCTTCTCTTTCTTCGACGTACAAGGGTTTCCAACCCCACAGTTGATGTAGAAGGAATATTTCCTATTTCAGCATCCTCTCTTTCCTCTACCATCTTCAATTAAAGTTCCCCTCCACTAAGGATAGGATTCGATGGTGAGGACCTCTGTGTTTTCTTCTATCATCATAGCTCCCACAACTTCAACTTCAACTGTCGCAGCATCAAATGCTGCTCCAACTTCAAATTCAGCTGATAGAGCTCCCAAATTCTCTATCTCGTCCATAGGGTTTTCTACTACTACATCCTCCACCGATTCTTCCTCTTCTTCTAATCCTGTCTCATCACCCCCCCCCCTGCCTAACTGTATTGGAGGGACTCTGGTCCTATTGCTCTTCCTCCAATTGAACACCCAACAGAAGTGTAGGTGCCCTTACTTCCTCTCTGATTGGAATCTCAAGCAAAAGTACAGGTCCCTAGGATATGTGAGGTTGGCCATTAAATTGTTCCCATGTTTGTTTTCTTTGAGCTAAGGCCCTTAAGATCAAAATTTTAATGAGTTCATGATGGTTAAGGGAAGAATATGGATGATTGGCCAATATGACAAATCCCTCCATGTGATGTAGGTATTTAAATAAAAAAAAATGGAACATTAAGTAGATTTATGTGGCATAAATGAGACAGCAATGGAAACTCAGAATAATAGATAGTCAGGTACCTACCTTCACAGGTGATATACTTTTTGAGGAAGACAACCACTTGATCCGATGGGTGAGGTAGTGACTGTAATTCTATTCCTTGCCCTGATGGATGCAATTGTTCACTTGTCACCAAAAAGTCTTGTACTACAGCGACATTGGGAGTTATTATCCCAAACCAAGTTCTTCCTACCTGTGGGAGGTAGGTAAGCTACACGACAATCACCTCAGAAACTTCTATCCACAAACCCCTGATCTCTAAGTGGGTTTCTGTAAGATTTAAAGCAAACTGCAGATCATTTTCATGATGAAAACTATTGAGATGTTGGAAAAACTCAGTCCAGCCCGCGACTTCGAAGATAGCAAAAACTTCAGCATTCTTTTGCAATGCCTACATGTTCGGAGGTTCATGTGGGGTTGGGATACCCATGATATCCTTCTTTCTAAATTCTAGTATCATCTTAGAAAATTGCAGGCCCCAACAATGGAGGTTTCAGTGCAAAACATGAATGAATAGCAGAAGTTGGAGTTGGGAAAATTTGGAAAGTTAAGACGGTCGTAAGCATAGAATCATTGATAATATTTTGCCCCAAATTAGGAAAGGGTGACTGTCATGAAATAAGCTTGAGTGGCCATTAGATCATGGGAATGGATATTTAACGAAGTACGGGTGTAATGACAGGTATAAAAAAAAGTAGGTAAGATTAACTATGTCAAATCTGCTTAATGCTTAATCATGTAAATAACCAGAACCGTACCTTAATGATTATGAAATGAGCCATGAATTCTTGAAATAATACAACGTATCAATGCGGCCTTCAAATTTAAACATTATTTCCCACCATGATCCTTCTCTCAGTGAACCAAAAATTGTCGTGTCGATTTTGACGGAATCATAATTAAAGCAGTGAGGTGAGTCAAAATTAGAAAAATCACGGGCAGTAGAAATTATGGATGAATTTGGAGGAGTTGCAGCCCAAATGTGGATAAATCTGGAGGACTTGCAGCCACAAGCCATAAGAAAAATCATCCAAATTAGCGAAGTCGTAGACCCTAGAAAGAGTAAAAGTGGGAAAATTTTTAATGGATTCGCAGCTACAGTAAATGGGAAAATGGATGATATTTTATGGAGTTGCAGCTATAAGAAATGAAAAAAGGAGATATCTTGCAGTGTTGCAGCTATGACAAAATGAAAAAGTAGGAAAGGTTTTACGGTGTTGCAGCTGCGATGGAACGGAAAAGTAGGAAATATTTTATGGTGTTGCAGCTGCGGAATGGGAAAAATAGGCAAGGTTTTATTGTGTTGCAGTTGTGAAATAGGAAAAATAGGCAAGGTTTTACAGTGTTGTAGCTATGATAGGGCCGAACAAAATATGCAAATTTCGCAGAGTTGCAGCTGTGCCGAACTGTTCATCATTCAAATTTTTATTCTATAAGGAGCTCTTTCATAAAACAGAAAATTACAATAGGTTTTCATGGTCGTCATGCCCGGTCATGACCATCACTCCTTAAGTAAACTCCTGCACAGATTCTAAAAAAACAATGAAGCGTAAAGGAAAATTAAAAAGGAAATAAACATCAATTTATTTATATACAAAAAATTTTGTGGAAATTGCAGCGACTTTCTAAAGATTGATAGGGGCAGAGAAAGATTCTTGCCCTTGCTCTAACTTGTATCCTAGATCAGCTACAATATGTGAAACAAACCCGTCCCTTGAAAGTGGTTTGTGGTACTGTTGCAGCCTGTGACCATTAGTGAATAATGGTGCACGATTCTCATCAATGGTGACTAAGTGGACTGTACCATTATCGAATACTCTTTATATTAGATATGGACCTAACCATCTTATGCATATATTACCTTTAAAGTCCCTTTTGAATCTTGAATCATATAATAGTGCCTATTCTCCCTCACAAAAGACTTGCTTCTTGATGAACCAATCGTGCCAATTGGATCTTTCTTTCTAAATTAATGTTGTCTGATCCACAACAGATATGCATTTTTCCTCAAGTTCATTCAATTGATTCAATCTATTCCTCTGGGCTTCAGTTACATCTAAGTTTACCTCCATGGATGTCTTCAAGGTTTTGATTTCAAATTCAATGGGAAAGACAACACTCTTGCCATACACCAAGACATAAGGAGAGAAACCTGTAGTATTGTGCCACGTAGTGCGATATGCCCATAGTTCTTCTGGAATTCTATCAACCCAATCTCTATGATGGATCTTGACTGTTTTGGTGAGGATAGCTTCAATAAATTTATTGGTACTTTCCACCTGGCCATTGTCTTGGGGATGGTACGATGAAGTTATCCTATGCTGAATATGGTACTTTTGTAGCAAATCTTCAAATTTATGTGACACAAATTGTGGTCCTCCATCAGTGATTACTTCCTTGGGTATTCCAAAACGAGTAAATATTTCTCTATACAGGAAATCTATTAGAGCATGGTCATTATCTTTTTCCAAAGCCACATCTTCTACCCATTTTGTCAGGTAATCGATGCAAACTAGAATGTAGGCTTTCTGTTTTGAATGAGGATTGATAAGCCCAACAAAATATAAGGCCCATCTGTCAAAAGGTTCCACCACCAACTATGGTAGAAGAGGAATTTCATCCAATATGTTAGGTTGGCTCATTCTCTTACAGCTGTCACAAGGCTGGACATACTTCTTAGTGTCCTTGAAAACTATTGGCCAATAATAACCCATTCTCAACACCTTATGACCCATTCTCATGTCTATAAAATTTCCTCCACATGGCTCATCATAATAGGCCTTCAAAATATGGAAGACTTCCTCCTCCCTTACACATATCCTGATTTCAATATCAGGGCATGTTTAGAAAAGATGACCATCTATCCAACAATATCTGGCACTTTGTTGAATAGTCTTCCCTTTCTCTCTTTTTGAAAAGTGTGCCAGAAGCTTACCTGCATCCAAGTAGTTAGCAACATCTACATACCAAGGGGAATGAACTAAAACTACAAACAAGTGTTCATTTGGGAAAGAATCTTCAACTGGTAAGCTATCATCACTGTTAATAAGACTAGATAAATAATCGGCAACAACATTTTCTTTCCCAGGCCTGTCAACAATGGTAATATCGAACTCTTGTAATAGTAACAACCATATAGTTATCCTAGCATTTATAACTGGTTTGTTCATTAGATACTTGATGGTTGATTGGTCAGTGTGTACAAAGGTGGGATATCCAGTGATGTAGTGTCTGAATTTGTTAATGGAGTAAATAATGGCTAAAAATTCCTTCTCTGTAATAGTATAATTAAGTTCAGCAGGGGTCAAGTTTTTACTGATGTAATAAATTTCATATGGTGCTGGACCATCCTGCTGACCTAACACTGCTTCAATGGCGGTGTCAGAGGCATCTGAAGAAATGTGGAAAGGCAGAGCCCAATTGGGCCCCCTTAAGATAGGAGTTGTAGACAGCCTCTTCTTAAGATCAGTGAATGTTGTATGGCATGCATCATTCCAAATAAACTGTACGTCCTTCATCAATAGAGTAAATAAAGGAGAAGCTAGTTTGGAAAAATTCTCTATAAATATTCTATAATAACTAGCATGCCCTAAAAAGCTACGTAACTCTTTCTGTGTTCCAAGAGTGGGTATGTTTTCAATTACCCTAATTTTGGATGGATCTACCTGGATATCATCAGCAGAGATAAAGTGCCCCAGCAATACACCCTCGCTCATCATCATGTGGCACTTCTCAGTGCTCAAAGATAGTTTGGTTTTCTCACAGCATGTTAAAACCTTCTCCATGTTTTTCTGTGCCTCTTCAAAATCATTGCCATAAGGGGTAAAATCATCCATGAAAATATCCATACTATCATTAACCATTTTCGAAAAGATGCCAATCACAGCTCTCTGGAAGGTGGCTGGTGCATTGCATAAACAGAAGGGGAGCACCCTGTATGCAAAGGTACCCAGGGATAGGCGAAGTTGCTTTTGTCTTGGTCCTCAAGAGCAATATGGATTTGATTGTACCCGCTAAACCCATCCAGAAAGGAGAAGAACTTCTTCCCAAATAGGGTATCAAGTACTTAGTCGATGAAAGGCAGAGGAAAGTGGTCTTTCTGTGTTGCCTTGTTTAGCTCTTTGTAATCCACACAGACTCCATTTACCATTATTCTTGGGTACTATCACGAGTGGAGAAACCCACTCGATGTATGATATTGGGTATATAAATCTAGCTTCCAAGAGTTTTTGAATTTCCTCCTTCACTACGTCCCAAAGATTGGGGTTCGTCCTTCGTTATGGCTGGCACATACATGTTGAGCCTCATTTTGTTATCATTTTTGGCATTAAAATAACACATTTAAATGCACATTTTATTATCTTTGTGTATTTCATGTCATGCAGATCATGATTTAGCGCAAGGTAAGAACAAATTTAATGTTTATGCAACTTTGGTCATTATAATCATTTCTTATGGTTTTATTAATTAAAATTGGCATTATGTGAAGTATAATTAATATATTTATTAATTAATGTATTTTTTTACAGAATCACATTTTTTAGGCAAGCTCGCAATGGACATATTAGTGGAAATTATGCATGTTTTTAATCATCTTGTTAAATAGACAAGGAAGTAGACGCACGTTGAGCCATACCTACGCATCACTATTCAACTCACTGTTTAGCTCACACATAACCAAGAAAATTGTTAGCTAGAATATTTCACCTCCTGTAGACAGCAAGGTGTTCCACTAGTATGAATGGTTCAGATCCAGAACAAATAGATCACAGAGGCTGATAACTCTCCCTAGACACTGTAGATATATGGAATACAAGGCTTTGATAGTCCACCTGTGTACCTGCAATCAAGTTCAAAATGAAACAGATCAAAGAAACCAGAATATTATCTACTAATATATGCTAGTGACTAAGGAATCTAGCAATATATATCTTGAAATCAAACATCAACAATATATATTGGACAAAAAATCAACTTGCATTAGAAATATGAAGAAGTTTACAACCAATCCTTAGTGTTGACATGCGTCTCCATGAAACCAACTCTTCATCCCCAAAAGCTCTGACTCTAGCTCTCTATGCTCTCCCCAAATGATCTTGGGCCAAGAATCAATCCAACAGCATAACAATACCTTCAATGTTCTCTCCCTCAACCATGGCCAAAAGATTGTATTTATAAGGCTAGATGGATAGGGTAGGTTGAAA
Organism: Pseudotsuga menziesii; assembly: GCA_001517045.1. NCBI lineage: Eukaryota > Viridiplantae > Streptophyta > Pinopsida > Pinales > Pinaceae > Pseudotsuga > Pseudotsuga menziesii. Next base: position 180,912 of record LPNX010062496.1, on the reverse strand, counting down.
TATTTGTGGGTGAGGTGGCCTCCAAGGTCCTAGGATGGGGGATATTGAGCTCAACTAACCCACTATAGTAAGGATAAGGCAGTACACGAGGATTATCATCTAGAAGCTTCGAGAAACTTCTATTTTTCCCTTTTTACCCAGGGTACCGTTTTTTTCCTTCAGTGACAAAGCGGTTCTGGTAATAACCGCCTATGGACCAAGGGTAACAGGCAGTGGTACTGCTTATGGAACATAGATGATGGGCGGTGCAAGAAGGGGTACCGCTCTTGGATAACAAGGCATGCGCGGTGCCGGGAATTTGTATGATAGATTGATAAAAAAAAACCATTTTGTTTTCACTCCAGAAGCTAGGATTCATAGCAAGTAGGTATGTCAAATGTCTTATCACATGATGTGACAGGATTTTGGTATAACAGGATGCCCCCCAAAGCATGAGTCTTAGAGTGATACGATAAATGAGAGATTTGAGAACAAGCCGTCACCAGGAGATGAAAATGTCAGCTCAATCGGAGTATGCAGTCAAGTAGGCATATGTAGTACATCAGTATGTTGACTCATAGACATAAGTAACCAAACTCATAGCTGCATACCAATACAACATAGATCCATGAGTGGAATAAACAAGCATGGCTACTAGAATATAGTGTAGATCCATGTGATAGAGGACTCAAACTTGGACATAGCTACTAGACATACAACGTAGATCTATGTCATACAGACACAAATTTAAGCACAACCATGACCATAGAAATGTGGATCCATGCTAGATATCCAAAACTCCATCACAACCCGGGGAAAAAGCAATGAGTGCTTTTAAACAAATGCCTAGGGTCTTCATCTCGTCTTCCACAAAGTACGATTCTATCCATGTGATTACAATGATCTAAAGTCGAACATGGTAGAAACCACTTGATTACTGGCCAATGATGTGAACCGTTAACAAGTGTGAGGGAGATCACTATTAATGTCAATGTTTCCCAATGTACCCTAGTACAATCTACTGAGTGCGAATAGATGTCTTGATGTCAAACGCCTAGTTGATTCTTTCGATCAAAGGTCAATGATGTGAACCTATGTCGAGAGCAAGAGAATCTATCATTAAGGCATACAAATCTCAAGGTACTAAATATTGTTTCTAATACTATTTCCCAGATGATGAGCTGATGTCAACAGTAATAGTCTCGTCGAAGGAGGGCCATGATGAATCCCACATCGATGACATGAAACTCAAAACATAGTTCTAGAATGATGTGAATGTAGTAACCATATGAATGACTCAAAGATATTGACACAAATACTATGTAGACTGCAGAGGTAAAACTTCTTTAGATCCCCTTTGAACATCGAGCGACATGACAAAATGACTTAGCAGCATGACTAGACAAGACAGATACACAATGTGACAGTGGACAACGAATTCTTTTGAAATACTCAAAGGATTGACATGACTCCTGCAATTGGATCATCATGGAGATCAGTTGAATACCCAATTGAATAACATGATTATGCAGACAAGTGCCATGTTCAAAGGTAACGACAAATAACTGCCATTATTTGCAAAATGATTCCCTTCCCATTTCCCCCATCATGATTGATGAGTTCCTCTTTTCGGTTTTACAAGTTCAAAGAGGGTAACAAACACTCGATATAGCTTGTCAGAAGACAACTCCAGTCTCATATGTTTTACGAACCTGAGAGAGGAGGGGTTTGTTCCCAAAATGGGTCTCTCAATGTTTAATTTAATGAGTCCACCGAAAGAAAACTCGGTATCATTCATATTTAGAGAGTCTGAACGAATACAGAAGGAAACTCCATGGGGGTCCTTTTTCATATGATTTAGTCTCTAAGGCTCAAAAAAGTATAAAATAATACCTTAGAGAACTCTTCCAGTCATGATTGGCTGGAGTGTTCCTTTCTTGTAAATAGTCCTATCCAAACCAAGAAAGAGATAACCTACCGTTGGACGGACAACTCTTCAAATACTTTAATGAGTGTGAAGAAGACAAGATCACTCGACAATCTTTTCATATTTAGGGAGCTTGAAAAGGGTTTAAAGAGAACTCCATGAGGTTCCTTTACACAACGTAATGTTTTACGAGCCTAGAAAGAATTGGAAATGGACTCGACGAATTTTTCGTGTTTAAGGAGCCTGAAAAAGAGGTGAAAAGAGAAATCCATGATGCTTCTTTACACAATGTCGTATTTTACGAGCCTGGAAAGAAACTTGAACTGGACTCAAAACTTTGATACTAGATTTTTATGAGCGTGAAAAAGTGTCCTAATAAATGCTTGACGACCTTTTCTATTTTGTGAAAGTACGAAAGAGCCATAAACAAACATTCCAAAGGTTCTTACTAAAGTCAACCTGCAGACGACTCATAAACAAGTGTTAAATGCATTCAAAATCAACATTAAGGGATTATGACCAATAGATTTTGACTAGAACATGATGTAATATCAAAACTATAGTAATTCAGACCCAAAAAATATCTATATAAGGAAAGTAAATAGTAAAAAATCAAAACATTGCACTATTTACCTCTAGCAGAGAGCACTTGGAGCATTTTCTAGCCAGATCTTCCACAGCTGATACCGAGAGTTTCCACCGTCCGTTCTCAGTCTCGTTAGTTGCAGGTAATAGCTAAGACCCTTATCTTTCATTTTATAGCTTCTATTTTGGGATTTGGTGGGGTTTTGGGCCTACTTGGCAAGCCCTAAAATCCAATATGTGGGCACTGCGGCTACCCCTTACGGGATACGTGGTACCACTTGAGAACCGCGCCAAGAATACGGTGGACAGGAGGTGCCACCACCTGTCTCCAATGGGGCACAGGCGGTGTTGGTCGTGGAGAGGTTAAACAAATGATATGGGAAAAATTTATTCATTCTTTTTATTTGTAATGACTCAAAGATGATATTAATGCATACCATTGTTGTTTTTGGCAGGTCTTGGTGCCCAAAATATGGTGATATGGAAGGAAAGAACACATGATGACGAGGATGTTGCTGTTGAAAGGAATGCGGTTTGCATTTCTACACTCCAGAAATGTGGGCTCTTAAATTTCTTCTGGACACCAAGCATGGTGTCCCATAAGATATTACTGGAACACATACTCATAATGTGGAATCCAAAACAGTAGTATTTCGAGGTGGGGGCACACATACTTACAGTGGAGGTAGAGGATATCTACTTCCTGACTAACCTATCAAAATGTGGTTCCCCCATCTCACTGATAGGTTCCCGTGGTGGGGACATTACCACCAGAGAGCTTATAGATCGACACTGCATACCAGGTATAGGTACATCGAGGAAGAAAATCCCCATCAGGGCAGTGACAGACAGGTCTCTACGGATTGTTTTGTTCACCATGCAGAGGGTGGCAAGGAGCTACGGTGTACACCAGGATTCCAGGGCACATATGTTGTATGCCATAGAGGCTATGGCACCTACGGTGTTCAACTGGGTGGAAGCATTGCTTCCAATCTTCAAGGATCAGTTGACTAAATGTCAACAGGGAGAGCTGAAGCAGTTCAGCTTTGGTTCCATCTTAGCTTGCTTCTTCTTTGAGCGGGTCCCACATATGAGGCCCCAGGTGACCCTCGTATGGATCGGGTCCCACATATGAGGCCCCAAGTGACCCTCGTATGGCCCCAGGTGACCCTGAGAGCATGAGACCCTCGTATGCTGAGGTGGGTCCAATTCATGGCTCACACAGGAGCGGGTAGGGGCAGAGTGAAGTTCGGTGATCCGTTTTTCAGATGGCTATGGGATCAAATGCTCATGGTTGAGGACTATGCCTATGCAGACATAGATTTTATAGGTGATCCTGACCTACCACTCCCACCTGGAGGGAAATGGGGCGACATTGGTAAGAAGCAAGAAACCCCAAAAATGGAAAATGTTTTTATGTTTTATTTTTTTTATGATAAGTGATGAGACCTGTTTTTCTTCATGCAAATGTTGGAGTAGTGAGACCTGGAGGAGAATCTCCATTAGACAGGCGAGCCAGAGCTCGTTTTGTGCCACAGGGTGATGATATCACCAGGGAGTTGGAGGAGAACCTAGAGAGGTTGAATCTGGACATCCCAGATGCTGATATAGATGACCTCTCGACTAGATATCAGAGAGCTACAGTGGGAGTTCCAGGCTGATTCAGCAGGCTACTACGTAGGGTGGCTCGAGCAGTGATGTGCTATCATGAGCACAATCAGTGGATGACACATGTATGCTGAAAGCTGAGAGATTTAGGATTTTTTGTATGATTATTTTCTTGAAAGCCTATGTGCTTCAGATGAGGTCTTGGGACCTATATTTTTGTATAACTTTTTTGTATATATATATATATACAGACTTTTACATGGTGTTTATATGTCTCAAATGGATAACTACATTTTCTATGAGTCCTATGTGTCTTTAAATGTTTATTTACAATGTGCCATGTTTGATTTAATGTCATGAATGGGCAATATGCCAATCTAGGATTTAATTAGCCAATGAATCAACAACTACATTATGTTCCCTAGGGATATGCCTATAGGTAATGGTTCCATATGATCTTTCTAACAAACGTACCCTTCGGAAGAGGCGGAGGAGCACCGGGTTCCTAATGGTGTAGACATGGTTTAAATGACAAACCACGATCTGAGAGTCCATCAAAACTACTAGATCATGGACATCCTAGGAGGAAGCTTCAGTCAGAAGACCGATGACGACTTCATATTCGGCGATGTTATTAGTAGCGAGACCTAAACAAACCACTCCTAAACTGACCAAATCTTCAGCTAGGGAATAGAGAACCTAAGCAGCTGAGGCTAGATTCAAGGTGTGGTGGCAAGCACCATTAGCGAAGCTGTAGAAAGCCATCTGCATGACCAAAATATGTTATAAACAAATGCGGGCACTAAAACTCAAAACATTAGAGGAAATTTCAACTCAAAATGGGCCTCCTAAAATGAACTACTAAAATAATAGTTAAAATAATAAAATAATATTTATTAATTTTGGAGGAAGAAAAGAAAAAAACTACTTTTTTGTTTGTATTTTTGACATATCTCCCTGTGTTTTTACTCAAATTTCGATCGGGAGAGCTTGTTGGATGTGGAATTAAATTCTTCATCCAACGAGTACCCACTCCGCATACTTTTGACGGACCCCGCTACCCCAAAAACAAGAAATACCTGAAAAAATGAAATGATGACATCATCATTTCGTTTTTTCAGGTATTTATTATTTTTGGGGTAGAGGGGTCCGTCAAAAGTATGCCGAGTGGGTACTCGTTGGATGCATAATTTAATTCTGCATCCAACAAGCTCTCTCGATCGAAATTTGAGTAAAAACACAGGGAGATATGTAAAAAATACAAACAAAAAAGTAATTTTTTTTATGATACCTATCCCCAAATTTATATTAAAAAAGTGTTTAAGACCTATATGGTATTTCAAATTTAAATCAATTTCATTGGCTAACACATGATGTCATGGAATTTGAATAAAAGTTAAAAGGCCCATTTTGAGTTGAAATTTCCTCTAATGCCATCTTGAAAATACTAAAAGCACACTGAAAGTCAATCAATATACATAGATACAAGTTACCATCGAAGAAAACCTAGGCATAGTACCGTTTCAGGTACAACCCATTGCGAGGTTGCCCCAAAGGGATTCCATCATAATCAACTAACTCATAGGCTCCTTTCTCTAACACCTTGGAAATAGCAAAAGGTCCATACCACATGGACTCAAACTTACCCTTCCTTAGCTTGTCATATCTCTGGTCATAAGTCAAAACTAGGTCACCCTCGTTGAAAGCACAAGAATGGATAGATTTATCGTACTGTGCCTTGATGCATTTCTTATGTGCCTCATTAGCCAAGGAAACATCTCTACAAGTATCATCAAGGTTATTTAAGTGCAAAAATCTCGCTTCCTTTGTGGAAGTGTCTAGGAGAAGTTTGACGGCAAGTTGTAAAGATGGAATGTGACATTGGATCAGCAAGATAGCTTCAAGTCCAAAGACAAGATGGAATGGCGTGAAACTAGTAGCTTTTTTCATGGAAGTCTGATAAGCCCAAAGAGCGGAAAAAAGAATGAGATGTCAATTGGATTTATGATCTCCAACCATCCAACAAAGAATAGTTTTCAAAACTTTGTTAATGGCCTCTACCTGACCATTAGCTTGCGGATAATACGGCGTAGAGTTTTCATGGAGAAAACCTAGCTTGGCACTCAATTCCTCCATCATTCAATTACGAAAATGAGATCCGTGATCAGTGACGATGGACTACAAAACTCCAAATCTAGCTATGATATGATTGAACAAGAAGAGAGCGGCAGTCTTACCATCTTCTGCATATGTAGGCATGGCCTCAGCCCATTTTGTGAAATAATCCATGGCTACAATGATGTAACCATGCCCCCCGGCTGAGGTAGGCTTACAATCCATGAATTCAATCCCCCATTTTGCAAAAGGGCCAATGGCAATGACGGGGTGAAGTGGAGCAGGATGGGTGCACTTTTTGGGATAAAAATGTTGGCAAGGTGGGAATTTCTTAACAGCCTCATGACAGTCTTTGAAGATAGAAGGCCTGAAATAGCTAGCGCAAAGGATTTTATGGGCTATAGCCATCCCAGATAAATGACCGCCACATGCTCCAGAGTGGCAATCATTCAGCACATGTTCAACCTCCTCATGAGTGAGGCATCGTCGGAGAATGGAATCAATCCCATGTTTATACAAGGTATCATTTAAGATAAGATAGTACTTCACGTCGTCACAGATGCGGCGACGATCATCACGAGATAGATGCGGCTGAAAACGCTGGGTCTGGAGATAAATCAAAAAATATCCATACCAAGGATCAGTAGTGCTAATTAGGAACAAGAATTCATCTGGAAATGAATCGTTGGGCTCAGATTCCATGGTAGCACAGGGAAGATCACACATAAGTTCAGCAAAAACCAAGGATTTCTTTGATGTAGCCTTGGCAAACTCAAGATTGAAATCCTGAAGGATGATGATCCAACGAGAGTACTTTCCCCTGAGTACTTGACGAGTCAGAATGTAATACATCAGGTTCTGGTCTGCCAATACGGTGGTAGTGCGGAGCAGAACGTAGTGATGAAATTTTTGCACAGCAATGACCATGGCCAAAGCTAGCTTCTCCACATGTGAATAATGGGTTTTAGAATCAATAATATTCTTACTGGCATAATAAATCACATGCTCCTGATTGTGGAGACTATCCTGCACTAAAACCATGGCGATGGTAGTAATGGAGGCAGCAATATACAAGAGAAAGTCCATTTAATAATCCGGGGGGTTTATCACGGGTGAACGAGTCAGAGCATTCTTAATATTATCAAAGGCATGTTGGGCTTGGTCATCCCAGAAGAATGGAGTGTTCTTCTTGAGGAGATGCATATAATCATGCGTTTTCTCAGCAAAATTGCACACGAAGCAGTGGAGAAAGTTTGCCTTCCCCTGCAAACTTTGGAGTTCAAGGATGTTGGTTAGGGCTGGTAGATTAATGATAGTGGAAATATTCAAAGGATCAATCTGGATGCCATATTTGGATACCACAAAGTCAAGAAGACATCCCGTCTCAATGCAAAAAACACATTTATGTGGATTGAGCCATATATTATAATGACGACATCTCAGGAATATGTCTCTAAGATGACCAGGATGGTCCTCCCATCACTGTGAATGAGCAGGGAGGTCATCAAGGTACAATTTAACAATATGTTTAATGTCATGAAATTCATAGGACATCGCACGTTGGAATGTGGCTCCAACATTTTTCAAGCCGAAAGGTAACTTCTTATATGCAAAGGTTCCCAATGGGAAAATGAATGTCGTCTTATGCTGATCGAAGGGCAATATCTCAATATGATAGTAGCCGAAGAAGCCATCCATGAATGAAAAGATGACACTTCCAGCATAGTTGTCATTAATCTGATCGATATGTGGGGTAGGAAAGTTGTCCTTGGGACAAGCTTTATTTAAATCCCTAAAGTCGATGCAAACTCTAATGGTGCCCTTCTTTTTATTGACAGGGACAATGTTCGATACCCATTCCGTCAGAGGTACAGGATAAATAAAACCAGCTTTTAGAAGTTTCTCAATCTTAGCTTTAATAGTTGTGGCCTTCCTAGGATGGAATTTCCTAAGTTTCTGCCTGACAGGTTTAGCCGTGGGATAAGTTTTAATCTCGTGGACCACAATGGAAGGGTCAATCCCTGGCATCTCTTCATAGGACCAGGAAAAAATATCACATAATTCCTTAAAAAGTGCCTTATATGCTTCAGATTCATCTGTGGAGTAGTTCTGCCCAACATGAACATGCTCAATAACATCAGGTTTGGCTGATATGTCAATTGGGTTTGTCTGAGTAATGTTGCAAAGGTTTCCTTCAGAATCTGTGTCTCGCATACAAGGCTTGCATAAAAGGTTCGTCTGGAATACAAGGCTTTGATAGTCCACCTGTGTACCTATAATCAAGTTCAACACAAAACAGATCAAAGCAACTAGAATATGATCTACTAATCTATGCTAGTGACTAAGGAATCTAGAAATATATATCTTGAAATCAAACATCAACAATATATATGGGATAGAAAATCAACTTGCATTAGAAATATGAAGAAGTTTACAACCAAGCCTTAGTGTTGACATGCATCTCCATGAAACCAGCTCTTCATCCCCAAAATATCTGACTCTAGCTCTATATGCTCTCTCCAAATGATCTTGGGCCAAGAATCAATCCAACAGCATAACAATACCTTCAATGTTCTCTCCCTCAACCATGGCCAAAAGCTTGTATTTATAAGGCTAGATGGATAGGATAGGTTGAGAGATTTGTGGGTGAGGTGGCCTCCAAGATCCTAGAATGGGGGATCTCGAGCTCAACTGAACCACTATAGTAGGGATAAGGAAGTACACAAGGCTTATCATCTAGAAGCCTTAAGAAGATTCTCTTTTTCCCTTTTCACCCAGGGTACCACGTTTTTCCTTCAGTGACAGAGAGGTTATGGTAATAAATGCCTATGGACCAAGGGTAATAGGTGGTGGCACCTCTTATGGAACATAGATGATGGGAAGTGCAAGCAAGGGTACTAGTCCTGGATAACGGGGCATGCGCAGTGCTGGAAATTTGTATGACATATTGATAAAAAACCACTTAGTTTCCATTCCAGAAGCTGGGATTCAGGGAAAGTAGGTATGTCAAATGTCTTATCACATGATGGTGACAGGATTTTGGTATAACACAAACAAAATTGAAGCTCATCATCCATCTCATTGCATAGCTCATCATCTAGTTCATTGCGCAAATCATCCTCCATCTCATCACACATCTCACTGTCTAGCTTTCCATCCAACTTGTTAATGAGGTTGTGCACTGTCCATATCTGATTTCATGCATTTAATGTTGAAACAGTTCTGTAAACGGCCTGTTGTGCATGCATTCGGTTGATGGAGAAGCTCATGTTCTAGAAGATCACCCTCATGTTTCCACTACTTGACATCACACATGCTTATCATCCACACGTTTGGTTGATGGAGAGTCTCCATTCTAGAAGGCCTACCGTGTATGCTTCCTGAGCTTGACACCATTCCATCAACCATGATAAAGAGGAGCCTGTGTGCCACGTTCTCACTGAAGAAAGCCAGAATCGCGCTGAATATGGGAAGAGCATCTACATTGGCATTTGATTAGTTAGTAATCATAATGGTCAGGCTAAAATTAGAGAGTAGTCGACCACTAAAGGGTTGACTTTCTCATCCCTGTAAACATTGTATATAAATACCAACCTCTGCGTGAGTGTTCGTAGTTGTTCATTTCATTTGTTAAACAGTCATTTTTGGAGAGTTTTGTAACTTCGTTCCATCATTTTAATAAATATATGTATGTGTTGCTGTTTATGATTCCGTTTGAGTAAGCACTAGCCAAGATTCACCCCTGATTGCTGAGAGGGCCCCTCATCAACTAGAGGTTTTATTTTGTTGTTTTCATTATTTTTCTTTGTAGCTAATTCAGTTTTTATTTCTAGTTTGTTGATTTCATTAAATTATTGGAAATGTTTATTTCGTTTGCTTTCTGTAATGCATTTTATTTCCAAAATTAAATAGCTAGATTGCGTGCATAGTTGTTTTCTATTTGTTTCTGTCATTTCATTTCCAGCTTATTATTTAGTTTTGTTCATAAGAAGATAGAGTAGATTGTTTTTATCAATTTAAATAGAGTAGATTGTTTTTATCAATTTAAATAGATTAAGCTATGTGATTTCTTTCCTGTTATAAGTTTATGCAATTTAAATTCCAACTTGTTTATTATTATGCAATGATTTTCTTATTTTCATGTATTTGTATTCATTTATTTCACTGTTAAATATGATGATTAAATAGGTTTATTTATGACCTTTATGCATTGTATAAACATGTGCACAAAATCAGCTGATAATTAGATCATTTAGGTATTTTTCTACCATTTTCTGTATACAGACTACCTGTTCTGTCTTTCATTCAGACTGTCTATCCAGTCATCTGTCCAGTCTGTTATCTAGTCTTCGTCCAGTTTGTTATTCAGTTTACTGTTTCGTTTTTAATGTTTTTAATGAGTTTTGAATCTGTTTGAAGCTTTGTTTGCTTGGTTTTTAGATTTGCTTTGACTGTAATAGTTAAATGACAGTTTTATTGATCATTTAGACTTAAAGTTATATTGTTTTTATTTATTAAAGTTCTATCCTTTCACTTTAAACATGTTTTGAGTTAGGGTATGTTTTGTTTCTTTTATTTGTTTCTGATTCTTCTTACTGTTTTATAATTATGCTTTTGGACTAATTTATCCATATGCATGCGAACTTAGGATTAGTAGTGTTATATTTAGGAATAGTTTCATTTTTCACTGTGTGATTACCAATAAAGACTTGTAGAATCGAATTCAATTTCTTTATTAAATTTTGTGTTGTCTTTTCTTATTCAATTTCTTTATTAAGTTTTCTACTTATTTCTCTTACTTAGTTTTCCATTCACTTATTTAATTTTCCTTTGCATTATAGCCTTTTAAATAGTTGTTGATGGTATCCTTTTTAGTTAGGAGTTATTTGATTATAAATTATTTAATTGTTGTAATTGCATTTCCAAATGTACACTTTCTTTGATTAGTTAGTTTTTGAAGTCACTAAATAGACTTTGTCATAGAAAGTAGTGATTGTATTCTCATTTGTGAATAAAGTAATATAGCTTGATCTTATTTTAGTTTGATTTTTTGTCTTGGTTCTAAATTACTTTAATAGTTTGTCTTAGAAGTTTGACTCGATCTTTCATTTTTGAAATCTTTTGTTTGTTAAAATACTTCTACAGTGCCTTAGGAATCTACCTTCGCATATATTTTGCATCAACTCGAAGCATACCAACCCCAGTCGATAATTAAATATTAGGTGAATTAATCTAGGCATTATAACACCCAACAACAGGATGAGAGTCAATCTTGATATAAATGTGGTGGGTGCACAGATTAGAAGTTCCCTTCATGTCTGTGTACTCCCAAGCGAATTCTCCCTTATTATTTTTCAAGAGAGTGATTAGGCGTTCTTGTTCATTAAGAGTAAGATTGGGACTTATATTCAGTGTTTTTTCGAGTTCTATCTCGACTGGAACACTTTTTGAATTATTCAGCACTAGAATTATGTGGCTATCACTGACTAATGTATCCTCTGTGAGATTTTCTTGCTTTGTTTCACCTAGAGTACTTCTTAGGATCTGATAAATTTGTTTATTGATGCTGGTGGGTTCACTGATGAAACTGTTAATTGCATCATCTTCTATTTCATATTTAAAGGTCAAGGCTCTCCCTATTGTTAACAGTGGTTGACCACCCTCCTCCTCCTCTATCTCTACCCATAACGGAGTTTCAACTTCTAAACTAGGCCGACCTGGAAGATACAAGGTAAGTTTTTTCTTTTCGGTCCCATCTGAGATGGTCATAGACCTTGACTGGAAGTTGATACAAGCGTCAGCTGTGGCCAACCAGAGCCTTCCCAAAAACAGCGCATGCCCCCCAAGCTGTGACTTGGGTTGTAAAACCAAGAAGTCAGCTGGGTATTCCCACGAATCAACTGATACAACGAGGTCATCCAAGATTCCCTTGGGTTTGATGGTGGACCTATCTGCTAGTTCTAAAATGGTAGGGGTTGGCCTGATATTGGTGAGCACAAGTTTTCATACAATTTATATGGTCATGACATTAATAGCTACACCTAAATCTACCAATACATTTGGTATTTGTGTGTTTCCAATATGCATAGTGACAGTGGGGTTCCCAGGGTCATCATATTTAGCTAGGAGGGTTTTTCCCATTATCAATTCAGATAATTTTCCTATGACATGGATAGTGGGAGGATCCTTGGGTTTTCTACCTAGTTTTCTTGTACACAGATCCCAAACATTTTTGGCATAGATAGGCACATCATGAAGGGCCTACAGTAGTGGAATTTTGACATAGAGGTTTTTCAACTCTCCTAAGAGGTTAAATTGAGGTTTCTCCACTGCCTTCTTTAGTGTCAGTCTTTCAGGATAGGGCAGTTCTTTAATCAGTTGTGTGGGTTGTGTGTCAATAGATGTTTCTCCTTGTGTTTCAGTCGATGTCTCGGTAGGAATTTTAGCATCCTCAATAATGGGGATCACTACGTTAGATGAGTACTACTGATTCATCCTTTCTTCAGACGTAGAGGATGGAACATCCTAAATGACCAAAGTCTCCACTACCCTCCCTGATCGTAAGTGGATTTCATTACAAGGAACTAGAGTAATGGAGTAAGTGGGCATGTTGGAAGTCTCAAACTGGTGGACTACTTTATTGTTTGGGTCGGGTTTAGGTTGAGTAAGAAGATGCAGTCATATAGGCGTATTGGGTGTAGCATTGTTCTGGAGTTGTAGCTATGGTTGCTGGTACTGCTGATATGGATGAGGGTATTGTTGAGGAGGGTATGGTTGACGAGGAAAATATTGGTGTGGAAACTGTTAAGGATATTGGCTATGGGAAAACTAATTTCCTAGATGGAAGTTCCTCCACCCAGCAGACCAAGGATTCTGTTGGTTTGGTGGCTGTGTCCAAGAGTTCTAGTAGTTGAAATTTTACATAGGAGGTTGAGAAGGATGCCATTTATGGTTGGAATAAGATGAAGGGAATTGTGTATTGATGTGATGCATATTATTCCAATTATTCATATTATTCGAAAATGGAAACTAGTCTGGAGTCATGCCTTGGTTTCTAGGTTGTCAAGTCTTTTTCTAGGTAATGAAGTAGGTTGGTTCCACATCTAGAGTTGATTCTTGGAGAAATGCCTTCACTTGAGGTAGTGAGGGGAACTCTTTTGTATCATGGTTCAGTTCACAGAGTTGACACACTTCCACTTTGTTGAGTGGGAACTCCTTCAGGGGATGTTTCTTCCTACATTTGGGGCAGAATACACTGAGCGTTAGATCCTCTACTACTTGTTTCTGCTTTTCCCTCAGGACATCTATTTCTGAGGAGATGGATCTCATCATTTTTGTTTTGAAGTTATCAAGAAGTTTTCATATTTCTTCTTGGGTAGCTCCTCCATTGGATTACTTCTGTGTTCTATTGAAGAAATCTCGTTCTAATTTATCCCGCTTGTTGTTCCAGGAAGGTCCTCTGGAATACCTTTTGCACAATTCAACAATCTTTTCAAAGGATTCCTTTGAGATATCGCCCTTTCCTAGCGGATTCAACATACCTAGGAAGTCTTCCCTAATCCCACTAAGTAGGATTATTTTGAGCACATCTAACCCCATATTAGTCTATCCATCCCTCTGCACATTGTACAAGAACCTCTCAACAAAATCTTCCAATATTTCTTCGTCCCTTTGTACCATCTTGAACGGCTCTTCTCTTTTATCTTTGGTGTTGTAGTACTCCTGGTATTTCTCTAGGAACACCTGTTTCATTCGGTCCCAAGTGGTGACAGTTCCACCACCTAGAATCATGAACCAATGTAGCGCATTATCCTTCAAAGTAGCAGGGAAAATTTTTAACTTTTGCTCGCTGGAAGTGTAGTCATAGCTACAACAAAGGATGTCAAACCCGAAAAGGAATTCATATGGATCCTTTGTGGATTTTCCATGAAAATGAGGTAATACTAATGGTGATATGTTTTTCATGGTGTCTAGTCCCTCTAGTTGTTGAATGGGGAACTGGAGTGTGGAAACTATTCCCTCAGGCAGGGGATCATCGTCATTGTGATAATTCCCCCCCATCACCTCTTCATGATCTTTTGGCTCGCGTCTATTATTCATATTTTCTTCTTTTCTCTCTTGCCTTGGTTCCTTCTGATTTTCCTACTTCTTATGAAACTGTTTCCACTCCTCTTTTGTCACCTCCTTCTCATTAATGTGATAAATCATGTCTTGATCAGCTGCTCCCATAGCACTAACTCTGTCTTCCTCTGCAAGGACACTTGAGGGTGTCAGAGCTTCTCTTATGTTCTCCACTATGGAAACTGATGCTTCCACCCTGGGAGTAATTGGGCTTCTTCTAACAGAGGACCCCTGATGGTGAGCTCCGATAGAGGAATTCTTCTAGAGAAAATACAATTATAGAAAAAATAGAATGAGCATTATTAAGTCCAAAGCGCATTACCGTATACTGATAGTCGCACCATTCTATCATGAACGTTTTTTTGTGTCCATCCTACTTTGTTATTCTAAATTGGTGATAACCAAAAAATACATCAGTAAATGAATACATCTCCTGTCCTCTGATGCTTTTGAGTACTTAATCCATGAATGGTGTTGGGCTAGGAAAGGAGCACAAGAAAGAAGTTAGTGCACAAGCAAAGATATGTCGTGCACTGAATAGGAAGGAAGGAAGGTTGCGACGGAAGAAATGGAACCATCACAGGCAAAATGAATATGAGCATGATGGAGGAAAGGAAAACGTACAGGCATGCATGTGGGAATGGCTGGAAAATGATAGGTGAAGATCATGGCCATAACAGATGGCATAAGCATGTGACCACGCATGTAAGGAAGAATATTTGTAAGTTAGGATGATAGTGCCTTGTGTCATTCCATGACAGCCTATTCCGGTGGCTAATCATGACCTATAACTAATAAGCAGTATGTAGTCGACCTTGCATGGTCTGATAGAAGATATAAATAAGAAGAACCCATTCTGTATAAGGGTTGTTGATTTTTTCGTTGGTTGTGACTACTATTGTTTTGTTGGTTGATCATTCACCAAGTTACTTAGTTTTGTTAAGGAAGTAGGGTATAAGGGCATAAGTCTCGAAGAATATTCTAGTAGCAACAGAAGGTTGTTGAGTCATGGATCTTGCAGCTGTGTGTGCAGACCGCTAGGAGTAGAAGTAATCTACAACTAAGTGCACAAAAGGTAGATAGAAGAGTCGATCCATGTTGTGTGCATATCAGTAGGAGTAGATAGAAGAATAAACCAGAGAGCATGAGAGAAAGAAGTCTGAGACATAAATACATATCATAAGATCAGTCTACAAGTCGTAGACTGGAAGGTGCTATATCCATTTTTCATGCCAGATGAAGAGCACCTCGGTGGTTTTTCCCAGATGGGTTTCCACGTTATTCTGTGTGTTTAAATGGTTGATTGATGTTGTGCATGTTGATGTGAATGGTTTTTTGTTTGCTTACTATATCATAATGAGCTATTGTTGAATTCTTGGTACCATATTATTAACTAGTGAATGAATAACTGCTAAAGAATTGTTGGAATGCGCAAGCAAGCTGTAGTTAATCCCTTAAGTTGAAATATAATTCGCAAGTGTCCCGTTAGTTTAAAGGATCAGCTACATAGCACAAGTTGCACCAATTGTCAAGGTTAAAGACCAGGTCATGTCATGCGCTCTGACATACATTTGTGCTCAATCACGCAGGAACCATCCAGCCGTCTAAGTTTCCCTTATCGAGCACCTTGGTCATGCGCCAAGAGACTATAATCCCTCGCAAACCATGAAAACATAGTTCTATGAGTTACCCATTAGATATCTCAGGTGAGATTGTGCCTGCCTTGTAGGTGTTTCCGATGGAGTTACTCTGTCAAACGGATGTCTTGTGGTTTATTGTTGGTATTGTGGTGATGTTGAACCACAGGTTGATAGAGAAAGGTAATAGAAGCCAACAAATGGTTCCGTTGCTGGAACCCTTAATCGTTTGAGTTGAGGGAACTGTTGTGGCATCTATCAAAGAAAGAGATAGAAGATTGGATGGACTCCAAAACACTAGTGTTTGCACAAGAAGAAAGCGCAGGAACACGGCTGATCACAAAGAACTGGATAGACGAGTATATATATTCTGATATTCACGAGGTATTCTTCGCAGAATTCCCTGTTATATTGTATGATTGGTCGACAATATTGGTGACTAGACAGACAAATTTCCAAAAAAGAGAAGCCATCTAATGGAGTGATCAGTTGGTTCATGAGGTAACCAATGTAAGTAACGATATCTCTAGAGCTGTTGATTTTTGGTTTGACAGTATCTTACAAGGATACATCACTGAGTTCATGGTAGAAACTATAACTTCATATAGTGAGATGAAAAGAAAGTTTTTCCAAGGACCCAGAAGAAAGTATCTACTATATATTAGTGCATGGATCAAGATGCTCTCCTATGAGAAGGGTATCTTGCAGTTGAGTAGTTGAGTCGCATTCCTGTAAAGGAGGATATGATGCAAAAAACCTCTTAAGAAAATGGGAGAGGGTGAGATGAGATGTTACCTAGGAGTACAAAACCTGAACTAGAGGTGGGATTCCTAAGGAGTGGAAGGAGTTTTAGATCAATGAAAAGAAGAAAAAACAAAAGAGGGCGATAGAACATTATTCTATTCAAGGAGAGTGAACATGAACTTTGGTTTCATGAAGACGAAGGGTATTGCGACGAAGAGGAGGACTATAGCCCAAATTGAGAAGGACCAGAGGACTCTGAAGACTCGATTGAGACACCAAGGTTGGGACACAATTACATCACACCAGCAATATCCCCAGAGGTGAGATATAGAGTCTCATCCCTTGAGACAACTAATAATACTGATAACACTGGTACTGCAACCAATACACCAGAAGGTATACCTCCTTTGAACCCTTTTCCAGAGAACCCCGACGCCAACTCAATGGCCAGGACAGACAGTTAGTTACCCACATTCAATGGAAATGGCATAGAAGATTCAGAGCAGCATTGATTCCTTTTCAAAGCTGTTTGGATGGTTCGGTTAGTCCATAATGCATACATAAAGAAGGCACAAATGAGCACGACTCTGAGGGGTAATGGGATAGGTTGGTTTATGAAGTTATGTGCTGCATCGACGAGAACATTGCAGAAGACTCTAGATGATATTTGAGCTGCAATGATCTCTGAGTTAAGAAAACCGAAGTCTAAGTCAGAGTGCATGATTGAGATCAAGGAGTTAAATCAAGCACTGGCAGAATTAGTATGGGACTTTCACGAGCGGTTTAAAAATTTGATGGCCAAGGTAAGTTTCCAAATGTCGGATGTACAACATAAAGAGTGGTTTAGTGCTGCACTATTACCACACATCTGAGGGCCATTAATGCAACAAAATATTGACTCACAAACAAAAGCATTGGAGTTATAAATGAAGCTAGAGGCCTCGCCCATTGGTGATGGTGCCATAGGAATGGTACAGATCCAACCGAAGTTGGCTAATCTAACAATACAGCTTCAGGAAATCAAGAAGGGTAAGGAAGCACGAGAATATTTATGGTACACGAAATGCAGAATGGACGGGAACACCAAGGATAATTTCCTGACCTTCTTGAACTATATCGTGTCAGGTGCACCAAATGCATTAAATGGCTAGGGGCTACCATGGTGTCACATATTCCAATCTATAGGGAATCCTGACGAGGAGTGTTTATATTTGCAAAAGGTTGTAAGTACGCAACAAATCTCTTTTGTAAATTTTGTAAGTCATAAGGACATGAAGAAAAATATTGTAGAGCATACAAGCTCTTGAAAGAAAATATTGTTGACACCTACTTAATGAAAAATGAGGGACTTGCTCAGGCTAAATCGACACAAGCATCATATCATCCTACGCAGTTCCCACCCAATCAATACCAAAATAAGTATCAACCTCAATACGCTTCTCAACATCCATATGTGCAACAAAATCACTATCAGCCACACTACCAGTAGAACCAGTACCCACCACAGGAACCACACCTGCAGGGAAGGGGTGGTTGAAACTTCAGAGGAAGAGGTGGAGGAGGAGGATTTGGTAGGGGAAGAGGCCAAGTTACATGTTATAACTGTGGAAAACCGGGTCACTATCCTAGAGATTGCTTAGAACCTACGAAGACATGTTCATATTGTTAGGGACAGGGCCATAATGTGGAGCAATGTCCTTAGTTGATCGCAAAGTGGCAAGCAAGGACCATCGCAAGACCTAACCATGCACAGAATACAAACCCAAATCCTAACCTGAATGTTTAGATGATTTCTATTCGGAAATATATATGTAGGTTAATTAAATCCAACATACAGAATGTTCAATATAAATTGTCAACCCGGGGAAGTATTTTTATTGCAAAGATAATTTACACTGTCTGTGCTTAAACACTAAGTAGCTGATGCAGTTGAATGAAATATCCTACCTATATATTCATCCCAACTATTCCCATGATTAACCTAATCTAAATTACCTTCCTAAGAATGCATAATTATAATTAACTTCCTACAACTTTAATCTAGAAATGAACAATTCAAGAAATAAACATCTAGAATTACTTTTTCACAAAGTTAAATCCTAATTTACTAGGCCATATGAGGATCCATTATAACTATCTCAATTCAACTTAATTTAAGAATCTAAAATGTAGAAATTGAACTCAACAATTATAACTGTAAATGGACTGAATTAGAAAAACTCAAGAAAGATAGTAATTGAAAGAAACTAGGGATGAGCCTGGCTGTTACAGCTACCACACAAGTGCATAAAGTAAATTAACCTACACAGTCAACTATCACACCACTCTGGTGCAGCTTACAGGAAATGAAATTACTGATCATTCAAGGAAACACACAATGAATCATTACTGTTGCATCTATTACAAAAGAATGCATCTACTGTAACATCCACACCACATGACAAAAAAGATAAACACCTTATTAAATCGGCAATCTCTATAGACAGGACATCGGAGGCTAACACAAGTTAAAACACAAAAAGTTGAAGAACCTACTCCTTATATTAGATGATGGAATGAAAGTACAATATCTGTCATAGCTTATACAATATGATCAATTATTTTCTCACCCTCAGCTCTGAATAGTTCCTAGTATTTATACATCAATCTTCATAACTTCCACCAACTAATATCAGGAAGCCATGAACATCTACGATCTTCAGGCTGCCCTATTACAATGCGTTGTTACAGCTGTGGGAGAAACAGAAGCATGGAATATAGGGAGTCTGTTGCATGATCCAATAATGAAGTAACAAAATCCATTTAAGAGATACTCTTTCAGTTGCATCTACCCTTGAATAATGGTGCACTGTTGAGGTTGAGTTTGTTGTAGCCTTTCCTATTGCAGCTTGCATGGAATGAGGATCTTTGACTGTGTTTCACATGTAAATATGGAATCCATGGGTACAGCTGGCAATGGATGTTCATCTCTTCTAGAAACCACTCGGCCTGATATACCTGTATTCTTCACATCTTGAACTATCTTCATAAAATCTCAAATTTTTAGCATAATTCAAGAGGCAAAGCCCTGTTTATAACAATCATAAGTATTAATAAGATTAAAAAAAAGTAATCATACCTATAATAAATCAAGGCTCAAATGAGGGAAGAACATATGTTTGGTGCATAAAATGGAGAAAGATAAGGAAAAAAGGGTATGGTGAGTGTGGTAAAAAAGGGGTCATTTATGGGCCCAACAATTGCGGATGAACCACGAGATCCGAATGCCGTTGTCGTAACACAAGTAGGAGCTGCAACTGGAGTTGATCAAGATAAATCACAAGAACAACTACAACCACAGGTATGACCTGCGACGTAAAAGAAAGTATAATTTGAAGTCCAGGAACAAAAGAAAGTATTCTTAGAGGTATGAACATAGTTTATGGAACCAACAGAACCATCAACGTCAGAAGAAGTACAAGAGATTCCTGAATGATTTCAATGCATATTTCAGAACAATGTCCCACAAAATCTTAGTAAGCTCAAATCCTTTTTGTCAATTTGTTTAACATTAATACAAGATAAAGATGCTATTGCAGAACTACAAGCACTAATAGAAGAGATACCTTGTAGAGCCACGACCTAAAAATAAATTTAACCAAGTGAGAAGGAAGTTTAAAACTAGTCATGAATTAAGAATGACTGCATATATAGGTGACTACGACATGGATTACATTATTTTATACCTGGGGTTTGATGTCAATATCTTGACATGACAAACATGAGAAAGTATGGGAAAACCACACTTGGACTGATCCCCTATCCAGCTATGACTTGTGAATCAGGTGAAGGTCCTACCCATTGGTCGGTTGAGTCAGGTCCCTGTCGACATTGAAGGATTATGCATATTTGCAGACTTTGAAGTCATTAGTATTGTTGATGACACAAACCCATATCTCGTACTATTGGGCATATATTGGGATATAGACAACCAAACTATTATAAAATTCAAGAAGAGGATCCTCTCATTCGAGGATAATGAGATTAGAGTGGTGTCACCCATTGATCCATTAGAAGGATAGAGATATGTCGATCCTATATATAATGATGGATAGGATGACTACCTCGACCAAATCTACTATGTTATTGCATTACAAGAAGACTACATCAATCCGACAGTGGATGGAAACCTGAGCTGGAATATTGCTAGTTCCTGTACATCTGACTCAGGGAAAGCTTTGGAGAATTGGAAAAACATACTACATGAAGTCTCTATGAGGAGGTGTGTAAGAGTTACCAGGTCTGTGCGACAAGTGGAGAACAAGCTGCACAAGCTACCCACCTATGATGGTTTACCTAACCTTGCGACCTTCTTAAATGCGTTTGAAAGACTTGTAATGGGGTCGTAGCGCTTGTATACACTACATCATGCACTAAAAGCTATGCCTGCTATATGGTGGGGTGCACATAAGAAGTCTATAACAAACTGGCCATAGTGTAGAAGATTGGTGGAAGTCAAATTTGGAGAAGAGGTCACCCTGGTAAACTATAAGTATTCATGGTTGGAAAACCCTGTGGAACATCTTAATCATTGTTGCATCGCATTTGCAGAATACCCAAGGAAAGAGTGGGTACATCATTTCATATATACATTGGAAATGACACCTAGAACCTGCTATACATATATGGAATTGCGACAAGGAACCCAAGTGTGGGAAGGGCTCGCTAAGCAGTTTGCATATACATTTGAATTTGCTGATGAGCACCCTACAATTGATGATGCGCTTCAGGTGATAAAGGAGAAGATATTTGTTGAGATCCATATTGATGAGGCTAACTCTCGTCAGTGCAGTGCGACCATTCAGCAATCGATGGCTTGCTACAATCTAGTTGGAGAACTAGATGATGATCCTACTAACATAAACATACCGGAATATGAAGGAACATGAGAAGTAGAAGGAAGTGGTATCTCAAGTGACCAGTTCCTTAAACCGCTAAAGATTAAGAAAGTAAACATTGGGTCATCAGAAAACCTAAAGTTTTCCAATATAGGAGATTATTGGGATGAAAAGACAGTTGTAAAAATCATGGATTTACTGCATGAATATCAAGACCTATTCCCTACCAACTTCTTCAAAATGAAAGGAATAGTCGAAGACTTAGGGGAGATGAAAATACCCCTGTGACCAGATGCTAAACCCAGTAAGCAACGACCATATAGGATGAAACCCAAGTACAAATAAAGGGTAAAAGTAGAACTGGACCATATTCTCAACGATGGGATTATTGAACCTAATGAAGAGTCAGAGTGGATGATCCCTATATTGATCCAGGATAAGAAGACAACGGGTGAATTCATGATCTTTGTGGACTTAAGAAATCTAAATGACACATGCTTGCATGATCCATTCCCAACACCATTCACGGATGAAGTTCTTGAAAGAGTCGGAGGACAAGAGATGTATTCATTTACTGATGGCTTTTCCAGCTATCATCAAGTCAGAATCACGAAGGAGGATCACCACAAAACAACCTTCGTCACTGAATGGGGATGCTACCAGTATATGGTAATGCCCTTTGGACTCACGAATGCACCTGTTGTTTTTTATACAATATTAGTTTCTACTTTTAAATATTTTATTCATAAATTTCTTGAGGTATAATTTGATGATTGGATTGTGTTTGGCCTAGTAAGAGACCATATTGGGATTTTGCGCATGATGTTGGACCGTTGTCACCATTATCAGATTGTGCTTAATTCTAAGAAATGTATTTTCTACATGCCATTTGGCGTGTTGTTGGGTCACGTTGTATGTCACGATAGTATATTGGTCTACCCATCAAAGATTGTGATTATCCTAGACTTACCACCACCTACATCAGTCACACAACTCATATCAGTTATGGGACATACAGGCTACTACTAGAAGTTTATAAGGGGATA
Organism: Pseudotsuga menziesii; assembly: GCA_001517045.1. Lineage (NCBI taxonomy): Eukaryota > Viridiplantae > Streptophyta > Pinopsida > Pinales > Pinaceae > Pseudotsuga > Pseudotsuga menziesii. Next base: position 158,273 of record LPNX010062496.1, on the reverse strand, counting down.
AGCATCCATCATTGCGCCCATGAAGAAACTGTTGAAGAAATACGCAAAGTTCCAGTGGACAACAAAATGCCAATAAAGCTTGGATAAATTAAAGACTACAATGGACACCGTGCTAATACTAGTATTCCCGGTTTGGAAGAAGGAATTCCATGTGCATGTTGACGTGTCATATGTCACGTTTGGCATAGTTCTGATGCAACCAGGAGAGGGTGCGCTCGGTCATCCTATTTATTTCATAAGTAGGAAACTATAAACAACATAAAAGAACTACATGATGATATAAAGAGAAGGCCTTTTTATGGTCTACGCGCTTCAGAAATTACGACACTATTTGTTGGGTGGACATTTTCAGATGTACACTGACCATTCAGCACTGAAATACCTAGGCAAAAAGCCAATGTTGGAGGGGAAGATTTGTAGATTGCTTCTCCTATTTCAAGAGTTTGATTTTGAGGTCACTGTTAAACCAAGCTGACTGAATGTTGGACCAGAACACCTATCAAGGATAGAGAGTGGTGAAGAGCCAACCAGCTTGGATGATAATTTTCCCAATGCACAATTATTTGCGATCCACATGATGGATGACCATAACCATGAGTTTAATTCCATCATCCACTTTCCGAGGATAGGATATGCACCTGAAGGAATGACAACTAACCAGAAGAAACACTTGGTCATCAGAGTTGTTGATTATACATTGATCGTGGGACATTTATATAATCTCGATGCAGATGAGGTACTGCGTCGCTGTGTCTTTGACCATGAGCGAACTTGGGATATGATTGAAGCACATGATGGTGTCCTAGGAGGACACTACACAGGGAAAGTGACAATATGTAAGATATTGCAGGAAGGATTATGGTGTCCAACCATACACATGGATACTAAAAGCTTCTGCAAGCACTGTGATCTTTGCCAAAGGACAGGAAAACCATCGCGCCGAGATGAGATGCCACTTGCGCCACAAATAACCCTTCAAACATTTGACAAGTGGGAATTTGATTTCGTTGGACCAATAACCCCACCAAGGAAGAGAACTGGTGCACGCCACATCATTACTGCGACAGACTACTTGACCAGATGGACTAAAGTTGTGCATGTTAAAGATTGTACAACTGTGACCATGGCCAAGTTTATGTTCGAAAACGTCGTTACCCAATTTGGTTTCCCAAAGATACTACTAAGTGACCAAGGTATGCATTTGGTTAACAAATTAATTGTTGCATTGACTATAGAATTTCAGGTCCAGCATAAGAAGATGACTCCCTATCACCCTCAGGCGAATGGAATGGTCAAAGATTTCAACAATATTTTGGAGAATGCATTAACCAAGGTATGCAACATGTGTCGAGATGACTGGGATCAAAAAATATCAGCTATTCTATGGGCATATCACACAACTTGCAAGTGACTAACAGGGCACCACCCATTCAGACTGGTACATGAACAAGAAGTTGTTATGCCAATGGAGTACATTGTACCAAGTTTAAGAACTGTTGCACTGACAGAGATGTTGTCAAGCAGAGGCTGACATAGCTAGTGCAAATGGAAGAAGAACGCTTCATCATAGGATTCCATTAGATAGTTGAGAAGAAGCGACAGAAATCATGGAACGATCTCCACATTCGAGTTAAGCCTTTCAAAGTGGGAGGACTTGTGTTGCTGTATGATAGAAAACGTTTTAAACACCCAGGAAATTTAAAGGCACATTGGCTAGGGACATATGTGGTCGTGCACATCACTAACGCGGGCACAGTAAAACTTCAGAAGCTAGACAGTACCTATGTCGTGGGTATGGTGAATGATAGTCACCTGAAACCATACTATCATGGTCATAACATCTAGGGTTATAATCACGCTATGCGATGGGAAAAAAAATGGGAAGAAGGTCCGAAAGCTGTAAACATTGTTCTGTTTCACATCGGCGATGTGTAGGAGAAAGCCAACACAATGCACCAAAAAGAAAAAATGTGGAAAGTATTGCAAAAAGGCAGAAATGACAAGCCGGTCGACATTAAAGTGTAGATATCCAGTGAATATTTAGGCAGCCGTGACAGCTATTAGGCAGTCATGACAGCTAAGTCTCATTAATTCGACGAAATACAAGGAGAATGATGATGCACTCTAAGGTCACATCCAGTGGATCCGCCATAACTTTTTTGATAGAAATAGCACAACACTCTAGTTAACGACTTAATGAATGGATGCGATAGCTAAGAAACCCATGTGACGAATTAGACATTAACTGACCATTGCATGATGACTACATGACTTGGTGGTGGGTATAAGTGTAAGGCTTCACTGACAAGCATTATTTTTATGACCACAGAGCAAGCTAGGGAGAACCAGATCCGAGTGATTGCAGAACAAAACCCTATAATCCCTGTTGAACTAAGCTGATGAACATGGTAATTGAGATTCCTAGTGACAGTGAGCCATCAGACACAACTATTATCTCTAGTTTCCCAATTGAAGAAGAGATTCTATCACCTGAGATACAACAACTGCATCAAGAACTAGAGACTGATCCAATGGAAAGAACACGGAAGCAACCTAACAATGTGGCTGGTCATACTACAATTCCAACGGTAGGAATGTGTGTTGTGCCTAGCCCAGCTTAGAGACCACCTATAATGGAGCCGAGACATCCCAGCGAGCCAGTAGTTGGAGGACCATCCGGACTCCCATAGATGAGGAAATGCAAGAGGACTGTTGCTTCTATCGATGCTCATGGAAAAATTCCCTTATAAAAAGACCAAGAGGATGACTACATGGAAGAAGAATCACCACCATGTAGAGGGTCGAAGGCGGAGAAAGTTGATGAGAATTTCCCTCACAATGTTCATCCAAGGAGAGCCGATGTGCAAAAGGTGACACTCCCAAAGAAGGTGGTTACAGCTCTGGTAGTGCCATGGCTCCCTGAGAATGTCCTGCTGCTGATGGACATCATGCCCAAATTGGCCAAGCTGAAATTCGAGGACTTAGACACCCGGACACAGGAAGGACTAAAGAGAGTGGGATTCCTGATCTCGGATAAGCCTGACCTAGGTCAAGCACAAGTGCTCAGGCCTATGCAGTGGGCCGAGGGATTTGGCTGCACATGTTTGATTAACCTGCTTTTCATGCCCCATTTCAGCCACATTATATAGGTTAGCACATACGTGAAGCAACTGCTGGTCTACTTTCATAGAGGATGCCTGTTGCTTGATCAACCATACCCAGTTGACACTAAACTGATCTCGTTGATCATTGACCTCCCAAACCAAGGCAATGATCCTGCGCCTTACATGGCCCGAAAAGAAACCACCCAAATCAAGCAAAAATACAGGTTGTGACGCGTAAATAGGGGCTACCTAATTAGGAAAATCAAGGATAAAAGTGTGATATTTGCTATGTAGATCTTATCATATAATTTGTTACATAATATGCGTCTCGATCAGTGTTCAGCGGCGACGATCGAACTTGCAGAACTATGTGTGCTGGGTGGAGAATTCAATTGGTCACAATACTTGTTATTCAACTGTTGAAGGAAAAACTTGAGACTATCGCACAGTTAGCAGATGCAGGCCTGTCAGAACATATCAGTACCGATCGAGTAGATAAATTGGTTGTGCAAGAATAAGAGGTATCAGATGAAGTTGTGGGGGTGCAATGGACCATGAAAGAATTTTAGGACAAGGTCGGTCTTGTAGCACAATTAGCGCCAGAGTCATAAAATTTTGTGAAAAGAACAGTAAGTTTTGTGACTGAAAATTTTGAGGACAAGTCCATTTTTTCTTAGTGGCTCGTGATGAGCCACATGTGAGTGTTGGGGGCCTATTGGGATACAAAAGGAGCACAAGAAATAATTTCACGTGCAAGAAAAGATACATCACACACGCAACAGGAAGGAAGAAAGGTTGCAAAGGAAGAAAAGGAACCAGCACAGGTGGAATAAAGATACCTGTGACGGAGGAAAGGAAATCATACAGGAGTACAGGTGATAATGGTCGAAAAACAACAGGTGAAGATCATGGCCATTATAGACAGCGTAAGCCTTCGGCCACGCACATATGGAAGAATATTTATAAGTCAGGTCAATATTTCCTTGTGTCGGTCCATTACAGCCTGTTCTGGTGGCTGATCATGACCTATAACTGATAAGTAGTATGTAGTTGACCATGCATGGTTTGATAGAAGATATAAATAAGAAGAACTCGTTCTATATAAGGGTTGTTGATTTTGTCATTGGTTGTGACTACTGTTGTTTTGTTGGTTGATCATTCGCCAAGTTACTCAGTTTTGTTAAGGAAGTAAGGTATAAGGGAAGAAGACTCAGAGAAGATTCTAGTAGCAGTAGAAGGTTGTTAAGCAGTGGATCTTGCGGCTATGTGCACAGACCGCTAGGAGTAGAAGGAGTCTACAACTGAGTGCGCAGAAGGTAGATAGAAGATTCGATCCATGATGTGTGTGGATCAGTAGGAGTAGATAGAAGAATAAACCAGAGAGAATGAGAGCAAGAACTCTGAGTCATAAATACATATCGTAATATCAGTCTGCAAGTCACAGACTGCAAGGTGCTATATCAATTTCTCATGCCAGATGAAGAGCACCTTGGTGGTTTTTCCTAGATTGATTTCCACGTTATTATGTGTGTTTAAATGGTTTATTGATGTTGTGCATGTTGAAGTGAATGGTTGTTATTTTTTTACTATATGATAATGAGCTATTGTTGAATGCTCGGTACCATACTGTTAACTAGTGAATGAATAACTGCTAAATAATTGTTGGAATGCACAAGCAAGCTGTAGTTAATCCCTTAAGTTGAAATATAAGTCACAAGTGACCTGTTAGTTTAAAGGATCAACTTCGTCACACAAGTTGTGCCAGTTGTCAAGGTTAAAGACCAGCTTGTATGGTGCACATTGACATATAATTGTGCTCAGTCATGCATGAACTGTCCATCCATCTAAGTTTCCCTCGTTTATCGCCTTGGCCACGTGCCAAGGGACTATAATTCCTCGCCAACTATGGAAACATGTTTTCGGCAGTTACCCATTAGATATCTCGGGTGAGACTACGCCTTCCTCACAGGTGTTGTCGACGGAGTTACTCCATCGGGCCGATGTCTTGTAGTTTATTTTTGGTATTGTGGTGATGTTGAACCACTGGTCGAGACCGAAAGGTAATAGATGCCAACAAATGGTGTTATGAATGGATTGTGCAAGCATGCATCATTAAGTTTTCTCAGGTCGACACAGATCCTAACATCACCTATTGTCTTCTTATCCTGAATTACTATAGGACTAGTCCACTCTGATTCTTCAACTGGTTCAATGATTCCTGCATCCAGCATTCGGTCTAACTCAACTTTCACCTTTTATTTATACCTCAGATTCAACATATATGGTCACTGTTTAACTGGTTTTGCATCTGGTTTCAGTGATATTTTCATCTCCCCTAGATATCCTATTATTCCCTTGATCTCTAAGAAGTTGGTAGGGAACAGATCCTGAAATTCATGCAGCAAATATGTGATTTTTGCTACCGTTTCCTCATCTAAATAATATTCAATATTGGTGAACTTTGGGTTTTTCGGCAAAACAATGTTGACTTTCTTAATTTTGAGCAGATTGGGGAACTGTTCGCTAGATATACTGCTTCCTTCCTGTTGCCGCCTTTCACACACCTGGGTCACGTGGCAGAAATCTTCAAGCCACTCGGTGTGTCCTTGGGGGCAAGTCTCGAGTCAAGGCTATCACCTTGTTCTTGACTCCTCCATTTAGGCTCAACTCCTAACGGAGCCAAGGGGGTAGACCCTATTAAGTTACTAAGGATAATTACTTAGTGTTGTGATGTTAAAGTGATTAAGTTACTTAGGAATTTGAAATTTAACTATAGATGATCAAAGATGGCAAGATACAAAATATGAACACACGAAAGCACAATGCCAAGCCACAATATGTATATAAAGCAAGAAAATAAGCAGTGTCTTAGAATGGAGTCAAAAAATAGAAACAATGACTTGCGGGTGCTTGGAGTGAGTGTTTTGTTATTGCCTCTTGGTATGTTTTAAGTTAAAATTGAAGTGTGAGTTGATTAAAATTAGGCAAAGGGGGGACTCCAGATATACCCTAGAGTACTTGGAGTATGTCCAAAACTAAACCTTCACGGCTACCCGCAAGGAATATGTGGGCTGAAATGGAGTCTCTGGGGCTATATTTCATAACGCACTCATTAGGGTGTGACAGAGATCGGTGCCCTGAGGTCACTTTTCAGAAGTTCCCGCTTCCTTTCGGTATTTTGCCACCGTGATGGTTCGATCTAGGTGTTGGATTTTCACCTTTTGGTTTGTTAATATGGGAGAGTTAGTCCTAATTATACTAGTCACTCAAGTGCTTTTGTTACATCTTGACTGATCGAATGAACTGCAGCCAAGTGTAGATCATACACACTGGAGTCTTGTCAATTTTAGTAAGTTTTAAACTGGTTGTTCTTGTTTAAAAGAAAACCCTCCAGGAACCTCTTTCGATCCAAGTGGATCTCAATCGGGGAATCGAGGAGGGGTTAATTTTATAATAGCTGAAAAACAAATGATCAAAAGAAAATAGATACAAAATTCTGGTTTTCTAATTAGTCCTACCACGAATCTCTTTCCCCTTTCGAGTCAATCGGGAAGTCGTGGGGTAAGTATTAAGATTACTTTGAAATATAAAGTATGGAATATGAAATTAATAATAAAATAAATTATACTACCCTACAGATTAGATCAATACTAGTTTGAAAAGAAATGAGAAAAAAGCAACAAAAAGGACACCGACGCAAATCCCCCAAGGGGGGATGGGGAATGGGCTCGAAAGAGCCTATTCAAAAATAATTTTATTAACAGCAGTTACAATATCAGATAACTGATATAATTCCTCTTGATCCTTATATGGATTGAAATCAAGAGATTACAAGGTGCGAAAATCAAAGGTTCTAGTCAAATGGGAGACCCCTGGGGGGATTTGAACGCTCCCGAGGCCACTTCCGAACAGCAGCTTCCTTTATTTCTGTAAAACTTGTGAAAAAATAGCAAGCATATCAGAATGAAATATTCCCAAAATCACTTTAAGAGTACCTTTGGATCAGCCTACCTTAACTCAAAAAAGATGAACTTAAAACTAGCTAAACAGGTGACAAAGGAACCAAGGAAAGCAAGCTTTCCTTGGGATATTGGCTTGTCGTTTGTGCAGCCAATGAAATATGCAATGATATTGCAGAATATTAAATTTTATCATACAGCAAATGAAACTACCATAACAGTAAGCTACGAATTTTCACTAAAATGCTTGCGAAAATATGGTAATTTTAGCTAGATCTCTTAAAATTGAACTTTATGTGCAAAAAAAACTAAGATATATAATATTATCTTTGAGAGGATAGATATATGTTGAAATTACTTTTAATATGGTATATCTAAACCAAAACAAAGCTATGAAAAGGTAACCGGGTGAAGAGTTGATCTTAAGGGAGGAAGAGGAGGAGAGAAATGTCGGTTTCCTTGAAGATCCATAGTGGAGCTTTCAGGTGGAATGTCGAGGGACTATGCCTTTGGAAGGTTTGAAGAGAGTGAAGAAGAAAACTAGATCAGCATCCTCTCCAATGTAGGAACCTGCAGCTCAGCTAAAATCAAAGAACTTGCCAAGAAACTTGTGAGATCCGATTAGTACATACACAGAGATTCAAAATAACATGCATATAAGCTTATAGGACATGTTGAATCTAGATCTCTAAACATACATCAAAGGAAGGAGATGGTCAATAAACTTATTGAAAAGCACCTTTCCTATCAAGATTATAACAATCCTATTATCAATATTGACAACAGATCTACAAGCAATTAGCAAAAAATGAATACATATACAGGTTACCTCTGTAAAATAATGGCAATAATCATCCACACATGTAATGGCACAACACCGTCTAGCCTACAAATATTTTCTTTATTTCAAATGAACAATTACAACAGTACAATAGCAGCAGCACCTCAATCCCAGTTCTAACTAGCTTGGAAGAGGTTGTTGTGCTTGGACATATACAAAAACCAGGAGATCCATCCCAGGGGGGGCACAAATCCCAAGGAGATAGACCAAATATGCTGATGGAGAGTCCATCAATGCCTGATCTGTGTCTAACTAAGCCAGATCTGAGTCTCACTGAGTGCAATTGTCAATCAGAGAGCTGATCTGACTGAAACCTCAACCCGTTGACTGAAGCATCCACCAAAACTCATCCAGATGAGCCAAAACGTGTTGAGGAGAGAGGGAGGGTGAAAGTCCCCATAAAGGATGCTGAAGATCAACTCTGGATCTGATTTGACCACCTCATTCAGTCAAGGATTTGTCAGATCCAGTCAATCTGCTTCAGATCTAACTGATTTCAATCAAATCGGCTGAGAATCCACTGATTTATTATTTTGGATTTGCTCCATTATTCATCAATTTATTAATTAAAATAATCAATAATTGATTTTTGGGGCTTTCTGACCTGAGTGATGGAAAATCACTCAAAACTAGGAAATAGTGGGTCCATGGGTTTATATGGTGCTCTTAGCTTGAAAATGAGCACCTACATGAATGAAACTGATTATTTGGCCCACTTTTATTACAAAATCAATTTTTCCAATTAAACTATTAGAAAATAGGCTAAGTTTTGGAAAAATTAAATTTTTAATAAAAAACACTGAAAAAACTAAAAAATTGAAAAATTGAAAAAACCTAGGGCGACTTAGACATGTTCATATGACTCAACCATGATGTCTAGCATGCTTATACATTGACACATAGACTCTAATAACCTCCATAGGCCTAAATTCCAAGTCGACCACCCCAACTTTGGAGGTATGGAGTGAAAAACTCAGAAATTATTAGTCGTTTATTCAACAACCAATAATAACCAAGGGAAAAAACATCCTGGGCTGATCGGATTGACAAATAAAGTCTAAGAGACCGAATCTTTTATAGACACTATCATTCTAGAACATTTATTACAATTCCCCCATGGGGTATGAACATGTGATATAGTACAACAAAGCTTCCCGGAAGCAAGTCTGAAGGTTCTCTGAAGTCCGAACAAGTTATCCTTGTCCAGTTCACCAGGCTCACTTGATAAAAAAACCACTAAGTACAACTTAGGTGGTAACATTCTAGCTCTAACTATGGGACGTGTGCTCGATCTGGTATTTAAGGCAAGGAGAGGATATGAGAACACCAGAATCTCTGGTTTATATACCCTGTAAAAACATCTCAACTTGACAAAAAAAAAACCTTAGTAGCACAAGCTTTACATAAAAAACCAAATGAACCATTAAGATGATTTATTTAAACAAAATAAATGTAACTAACTAATGAAAACAAAAGTGTTTGATTATAGCTAAGTAAAAAACAAAAAATGCGGAAAGTAAGTGCTCTTTTTCAAGGAGCTTATTTTCCTACTCTAAGCATGATATAAAAAGGGTTAAGTGTAATCAGAAATCCAATGTAACCACCTAAGAATTTTATTAACATAAAAAAAAATTTCCTTGTCTTTGGTTACCAGCCAAAGTAAGGATACTTTATTCAAAAAATTGCAAACCTGTGTGATGATCCGGAAGGGGTGGGATGGATGGGAAATCATAGGCATGAATAATGTCGTCAAACTTCCTCCCAAACTGGTAAGTGCTTGCACAGGCTACTTCTATCCATGATTGGATAGGGTTGATGTACAAATCGGAATGATGAGGTAGATTCACTACACCATCATACTGATCATCAAGGCTTACCGGATGATAATTCACTGTATAAGCCCCAAGCGGCTCCAAGTCATGAGGAAACTCTATATGTGGAGATGATAGTTGAGACTGATATTCTAATAACTGCATCACATCTGTCTTTTCACAACACTGATTCTCCATGTCTTCATTATTTATACCTTTGTGCGGCTCTGCATGATATGACTCTGAATCATCATATGAATAAACTGCATGCTCCTTTTTTATATCAAAGTTTCCCAAGGCCACATGGTCCATGCTCTCTGCTTTAGATATGCCATAGACAGAAAAATCAACAAAACCATCAAAATTTTTCGGTTCATTATTTTCCTCTTTATTCATGTCACAGACTGGATTTTCCATGAATGTCCAGGACTCCTCATCAACATCTTTGTCGGGGATAAGGGAGTCTTCGTCACTTGTATCATGCTCCAAGTTATACTTGTACTCATTTTCATACTCATATTCTTTAGAGAAAAGGTCAAAAGGTAGTAAACCTTCCAAACTGTCATCATTATATGGAGAACACATAGGAGCCCCATCATGTATATTACAGTTTTCATCATAAGTTTCACTATAAGATTCTGCAATGGTTTCATCCTCAGGATTGTACTATTTAGACGGTGACGGCTTCTCTCTTCTTTGATATACTGCTCCCTTGAACCTAGCCTCCTTCATTTCCTTAATTGCTTCCAGAGAGAGCATTACACCATAAAAGTTGGAAAGGAGATCCTTCTCATAACCGTAATCCATGGCCTGCTGCCAATGCTGGTTTGATAAAGGATAGGTTCGGCCTACCATGTACACATGATCAGACTCACCTGAAGTTCTTTCCTTATTACTGACCTCGGCCATTCCATGTTCTATAACTTGGTTTGCTATATAGCAAGTGCTTTCTTGGTGGAATTGATCACAAGGTCTACACCATGGAATGACTTCTTCTACCAGGTTAGTTGAGTCTAACTGGTTTGGAATATCAGGTTCTTGTTGAGGAGCCTTCGTCTGATACACCTGATTCTGTTTAGGCTGAAAGTTCCTAGGTCCATTATTTCTTTCCATTGTGATTATTATGTTCTGAATATTATTCAATTGTACAGATTGATTTGCCATGAGTTGGTTCTGATTAGTAACCAATTTTTCTATCATGTTATTTACCTTTTCCATGGGGTCTTTAGAGGTTTCCTTTTCCTCTAATTCAACGGCTTTTCCCTTCTCTTTGTTGTATGAAGTGTTTCCCGTAGTGTAACCTAGAATGTTGGATTTTCCTGAAGACTGCATATTCTTTTCTATTTTCTCAGCCAATTTCTGAGCAGTTTTTAGATCGGCCGGCTCTTTGTCCCTTAACTGGTACCTCAAATCACCAGTGAAAGCTTCGATGTAATATATGAGGATGGAGGCATCCCTTGGCTTGATTTCTCTAGGGAGGTCCACAACCACATGCCTGAACTTAGTATTAAATTCATCAATGGTTTCATTCTCCATCTTATTTATGTTATGGAGGGCAGCAAGCAGATGTCTTGGTTCTTTCTTTTCCCCCATTTCTTCTTAAAACCCTCTAGGAATTCACTAAGAGTTTTATATGAATCATCATCTAGGTCGAAGTACCATTCTTCAGCATCATCCTCCAAGGATAAAGCAAAGAGTGTCATTTTGACATCATCATGGTCATGGGAAACATAATTGCAATAACTGACCAGGTGCTTTTAAAACTTTCAAAGGTGAGACTTGGAAGTGACGGCATTATTGCCCTGAAATATGGGGAGCTTCTTGATAGCATCATTCGGAATGTCATGAGGACTACATGCTATCTGAGAAAAGTCAAGGGGTTTGTAAAATTCCGTCATTTCTTGAGATTAGTGAACATGACTCTCTACAAATATGTGATGGATATCTAAGAGGGATTGGTCTCCTAAATATTCAAGGTTTCTATGAGAAGTATGCCTATTCAATCTTTCCCTAATAAACCTTTCGGGATCAGGGAGAGGATTAAATAATTGTCAACGGTTTCTTCGGGTAGAAATTCTTGAAGGGATGTTAGATAGTGGAATCGCCATATGGACCGAGTTTTACTTTTTATGTTTTTTAAAGACTAGATCAATCAAAAGTTTTTATCTTTTTAGTTGTTTAGAAAAAAGTTAAGCTAAGTCGTACCCAGGCATAAAAAGATTTATCCCTGGCAATGACGCCAAAAAGTGTTGCTGCCTTTCACACACCTGGGTCACATGGCAGAAATCTTCAAGCCACTTGGTGTGTCCTTGGGGGCAAGTCTCAAGTCAAGGCTGACACCTTGTTCTTGACTCCTTCATTTAGGCTCAACTCCTAACAGAGCCAAGGGGGGTCGACCCTATTAAGTTACTAAGGATAATTACTTAGTGTTGTGATGTTAAACTGATTGAGTTACTTAGGAATTTGCAATTTAACTATAGATGATCAAAGATGGCAAGATACAAAAGATGAACACATGAAAGCACAATGCTGAGACACAATATATATATAAAGTAAGAAAATAACCAGTGCCTTAGAATGGAGTCAAAAAATAGAAACAATGTATCTGCACGTGCTTGGAGTGAGTGTTTTACGATTGCCTCTTGGTATGTTTTAAGTTAAAATTGAAGTGTGAGTTGATTAAAATTAGGCAAAGGGGGGACACCAGATATACCCTAGAGTACTTGGAGTATGTCCAAAACTAAACCTTCACAGCTACCTGCAAGGAATATATGGGCTGAAATTGAGTCTCTGGGGCTATTGTTCATAACGCACCCATTAGGGTGTGATAGAGATCGGCACCTCGAGGTCACTTTTCAGAAGTTCCCGCTTCCTTTGGGTATTTTGCCACCTTGATGGTTCGATCTAGGTGTTGGATTTTCACCTGTTGGTTTGTTAATTTGGGAGAGTGAGTCCTAATTATACTAGTCACTCAAGTGCTTTTGATACAGCTTGACTGATCGGACGAACCGCAGCCAAGTGCAGAGCATACACACTGGAATCTTGTCAATTTTAGTAAGTTTTAAACTGTGTGTTCTTGTTTAAAAGAAAACCCTCGAGGATCCTCTTTCGATCCAAGTGGATCTCAATCGGGGAATCAAGGAGGGTTTAATTTTATAATATTTGAAAAAAAAATGATCAAAATAAAACAGATACACAATTCTAGTTTTCTAATTAGTCTTACCACGAATCTCTTTTCCCTTTCGGGTCAATCGGGAAGTCGTGGGGTAAGTATTAAGATTACTTTGAAATATAAAGTATGGAATATGAAATTAATAATAAAATAAATTATACTACCCTGCATATTAGATCAATACTAGTTTGAAAAGAAATGAGCAAAAAGAAACAAAAAGGACACATATGCAAATCCCCTAGGGGGGATGGGGAATGGGCTCGAAAGAGCCTATTCAAAAATAATTTTATCAACAGTGGTTACAATATCATAGAACTGATATAATTCCTCTTTATCCTTATATGGATTGAAATCAAGAGATTCAAGGTGCGAAAATCAAAGGTTCTAGTCAAATGGGAGACCCCTGGGGGATTTGAACGCTCCCGATGCCACTTCCAAACAGCAGCTTCCTTTATTTCTGTCAAACATGATAAAAACCAGCAATCATATCCAAATGAAATATTCCCAAAATCACTTTAAGAGTACCTTTGTATCAGCCTACCTTAACTCAAAAAATATGAACTTAAAACTAGCTAAACAGGTGACAAAGGAACCAAGGAAAGCAAGCTTTCCTTGGGATCTTGGCTTGCTGTTTGTGCAAAAAATGAAATATGCACTGATATTTCAGAAAATTAAATTTTATTATACATCAAATGAAACTACCATAACAGCAAGCTACGAATTTTCACTAAAATGCTTGCGAAAATATGGTAATTTTAGCTAGATCTCTTAAAATTGAACTTTATGTGCAAAACAAAACTAAGATATAGACTATGAGCTTCAAGAGGATATATATATGTTGAAATTACTTTTAAGATGATAGATCTAAACTAAAACAAAGCTATGAAAAGGTAACCGGGTGAAGAGTTGATCTTGAGGGAGGAAGAGGAGGAGAGAAATGTCGGTTTCCTTGAAGATCCACAGTGGAGCTTTCAAGTGCAATGTTGAGGGAATATTCCTTTGAAAGGTTTGAAGAGAGTGAAGAAGCAAACTAGATCAGCATCCTTTCCAATGTAGGAACCTGCAGCTCAGCTGAAATAAAAGAACTTGCCAAGAAACTTGTGAGATCTGATTAGTACATACACAGAGATTCAAAATAACATGCATATAAGCTTATAGGACATGTTGAATCTAGATCTATAAACATGCATCAAAGGAAGGAGATGGTCAATAAACTTATTGAAAAGCACCTTTCCTATCAAGATTATAATAAGCCTATTATCAATCTTGACAACGGATCTACAAGCAACTAGCCAAAAATGAATACAGATATAGGTTACCTCAGTAAAATAATGGCAATAATCATCCACACATGTAATGGCACAACACCGTCTAGCCTCCAAATCTTTTCTTTATTTCAAATGAAGAATTACAACAATACAATAGCAGCAGCACCTCAATCCCAGTTCTAACTAGCTTGGAAGAGGCTGCTGTGCTTGGATATATACAAAAACCAGGAGATCCAGCCTAGGGGGGACGCAAATCCCAAGGAGATAGACCAAATATGCTGATGGAGAGTCCATCAATTCCTGATTTGTGTCTAACTAAGCCAGATCTGAGTCTCATTGAGTGCAATTGTCAATCAGAGAGCTGATCTGACTGACACCTCAACCCGTTGACTGAAGCATCCACCAAAACTCATCCAGATGAGCCAAAACGTGTTGAGGAGAGAGGGAGGGAGAAATTCCCCATAAAGGATGCTGAAGATCAACTCTAGATCTGATTTGATCACCTCCTTCAGTCAAGGATTTGTCAGATCCAGTCAATCTGCTTCATATCTGACTGATTTCAATCAAATCAGCTGAGAATCCACTGATTTATGATTTTGGATTTGCTCCATTATTCATCAATTTATTAATTAAAATAATCAATAATTGATTTTTGGGGCTTTCTGACCTGAGTGATGGAAAATCACTCAAAACTAGGAAAATAGTGGGTCCATGGGTTTACATGGTGCTCTTAGCTTGAAAATGAGCACCTACATGACTGAAACTGATTATGTGGCCCACATTTATTACAAAATCAAATTTTCCAATTAAACTATTAAAAAATAGCCTAAGTTTTGGAAAAATTAAATTTTTAATAAAAAACACTGAAAAAACTAAAAAATTGAAAAATTGAAAAAACCTAGGGGGACTTAGACATGTTCATATGACTCGACCATGATGTTTAGCATGCTTATAGATTGACACATAGACTCTAATAACCTCAATAGGCATAAATGCCAAGCCAACCACCCCAACTTTGGAGGTATGGAGTGAAAAACTCAGAAATTATCAGTCGTTTATTCAACAACCAATAATAACCAAGGGAAAAAACACCCTGGGCTAATCGGATTGACAAATGAAGTCTAAGAGACCGAGTCTTTTATAGACACTATCATGCTAGAACATTTATTACAATTCCCCCATGGGGTATGAACATGTGATATAGTACAACAAAGATTCCCAGAAGCAAGAGTGAAGGTTCTCTGAAGTCCGAACAAGTTATCCTTGTCCAGTTCACCAGGCTCACTTGATAAAAAAAAACCACTAAGTACAACTTAGGTGGTAACACTTCCACCTCGTGCATACCCTCGGACTCTGGTTTGTTAAGGTTGGTTGGATCATCATCTGGTTCTCTGGACAGATTGTAACAAACCATCCATTGTTGGATCATTGCACTACACTGGTCGAAACTCACCACTTCGATAGGGATTTTCGCAAATATTTTCTCTTTTATCATTTGAAGCAGAACATCGACTGTCGACTGCTCATCAACAAATTCAAAGGTGTGTGTGAATTGTTTAACTAACTCCTCCCAATCTTGAGTTCTTTTTCGTAAATCCATGGATGTGTACCAACTTGTTGTGCCCCTGCTCAACAGCCTTGTAAAATCATTATTTCATCAAACAAAATTCCATTTTGTTTGATGAAATGTTTAAATTTTAAAAGGACAGGTTTAATGAGTTTTCAGCTACTGATATGGTGGTTTCCATTAAGCTATTGATTTGTTGCAATTTAATTTTTCTAATAACCTTTGCAAATTCTATTGGATTAATGAGACTATCATATTGAAGTTATTGTTTTGGATGATTTATACTAGGGAAATTAAAACGTGACTCTTAAGGATTTCTATTCCTACTTTGTAACCCTAGTCATGTATATTATCCCAAAATATTAGAGATTCATTTTATTAATTTCGGTACCATGATGATTTGCAAGGTTTTCATTACTATGGTTGTCATGCGTTGTCTAAGCAATAGTTGTCAAAGGGCTGAAGTTCATAACTCTGAAGAAGCCTAGACTTATGTCTCATGGTCCTTATCCTAAGTTTGTGAGCCATTGTCGATCTTGATTGAATTTCATATGGTCGTATTTCAAGGTTCAAGTGCATGATTTGTGATTATATTATAACCTCCGCCACCTTTACAAGATATGTCGAATCTATGATAGGAGTGCATATATTATGGTCATTTTCGGGTTGATTTATGGCGTAGAATGTATCTTAACTCACATATCACGAAGACAGTGTGCTATCATGACACTGATACTTGACCTGTCCATCATGTTTAAGCCCTGGTACGTATCTTTTGTCATGGACGCCTGTTGATCAAACACCTGTTTTACGTACAATGTAAGGTTTCCTATCATTTAAGTCAGGGTTGAATCATGATGTTATCACCATTTTAGAGTTTTCGACCGTCATTTGGGTTGTCAATCGATTACCACTCCGAGCGCCGATGCTTTCACTCATGCCAGGCCCGCAGAGGTATAGTCTGTGCTCATTAGAGGAAATTTCAACTCAAAATGGGCCTCCTAAATTGAATTAATAAAATAATAGTTAAAATAATAAAATAATATTTATTAATTTTGGAGGAAGAAAAGAAAAAAACTACTTTTTTGTTTGTATTTTCGACATATCTCCCTGTGTTTTTACTCAAATTTCGATTGGGAGAGCTTGTTGGATGCATAATTAAATTCTGCATCCAACGAGTACCCACTCGGCATACTTTTGACAGACCCCACTACCCCAAAAACAAGAAATACCTGAAAAAAACGAAATGATGATGTCATCATTCCATTTTTTCAGGTATTTCTTGTTTTTGGGGTAGCGGGGTCTGTCAAAAGTATGCTGAGTGGGTACTTGTTGGATGCGGAATTTAATTCTGCATCCAACGAGCTCTCCCGATCGAAATTTGAGTAAAAACACAGGGAGATATGTCGAAAATACAAACAAAAAAAACAGTTTTTTTTATGATACCTGTCCCCAAATTTATATTAAAAAAGTGTTTAAGACCTATACGGTATTTCAAATTTAAATTAATTTCATTGGCTAAAACATGATGACATGGAATTTGAGTAAAAGTTAAAAGGCCCATTTTGAGTTGAAATTTCCTCTAATGTCATGTATGGCTGATTCTTTTTCTCACCTGGTTTTGCTTAGCCTTCGTCCTAAGTGCTCACGACCTGGTCTTCTGTCTCTGGCTGAGTGGTGGTACGTATTTTGTGTGTGGTTACGCATTCGTAATCAACCTGTGATGGCTCCTGTCATCAGGGTTGAACCCAGCGAGATGACCTTGTTAAACTCAAACCCTGAACTCTCGAAAAAGGTCAGGAATGTGGGGTGGATGCCGTTCTTCAAGAAGTTTTCCGACTCGAACCCTAAAGTTACCAGAGTCTTTGCTCTATCCCTGGTTAATTACCAAGCTGAGGTTGGTGATCTCTGCTTCCGGGTTGATGAAAGATCCATGGCAGCCACAACAGGTTTGTCTCTGTCTGGGCAGAGGTGGTTCAAGTACCAGCGGATGGATATATCAGAATGGAGATGATTGTTAAAGAATCCAGTTCAAGAGGTTTCGTTTCGATCAGGGGTGGCACGTAAGTATTTCCTTAAAGAATGGTGTCCCGTCCTTGATCTAATTCATAGATATCAGACCTGTGAAGGCCGGTTATCTTCGGCATACGTATATCATCTTCGTCTGATGGCTGTCTTTATAGGGTTTCCTATTAATTTGCCTTACTACCTTCTGCACAGTTTATTTAAGATGTCAAATGCCATAAAGAAGGCACCTAAACATGTCAGCCACCGTCTTTTTCATCACGGTCTAGTTCGTATGTTGATTGAGAACGAATTGATGAAGTCGGGTCGCTCATGGGAGCAGTTTATAGAGTCAAATAGTTTTTCATCCTTTTGTCATTGCATGTTTGACAGTCCTGATGACTGTAGCAAACATAGAAATGCAATTTCGGCTCCATTCTTGTCTCCGCGCAAATCTCTGTCAAACCCTAATCTTAAGAGTTTAGAACTTTACGAAGCACCTACAGAGAATCCAGTGAACACTCCTCATACCCCTCCAGAGTCTAGGCGTGTGAAGAAGATTTCAACTTTGTCACCTGTTACTCCGCCAAATAGTAGTGATAAAATTGGGAATCATCGAGGAAATATACCCAAATCCAAGCTGGTTAGAAGGCTGACCAGGAGTATGGCAAAAGATAAGATGGTTAAAACCCCCGTGAGTAATAAGGTTCCAGTGGAAACAGTTGTGATTGATGATGAAGAAACCATTGCTCCTTCACCTGTAAATGACAATCTGGTTCATCCTGAGTCTATTGCTGATTTAGCTGGTGAAGGTCACCCTGTGATTGATAATGATATGCGTGAAAGTCCTTCTCTGTCTGTTGTCGAGCCGGAATTTGATGATACCCTTGATCATGTCAATCCTCCAGCAGTGGATAACGAAGTGCAGGAAGTTTTAGTTGATCATATGACTGATTCTATATTGCAAGAAAAACCTGTTAAAACATCCCCAACGATTGTTCATGGAACTGGGGAAACCATTCATCCTCTGTTCATTAGTTGTCTTCTAGACAAGGTTCGTAGAATGGAAGACAGGATGAATGAAATAGTAGCAAGTCGGGATTTAATGAAAACTGATAATGTGGAGTTAAGGGCAAAAGTTGATAAAAGTAATCAGCAGCTTTTACGATTGAAGAATCATAAGAACAAGCTCATAAGGAGAGTTCTCAAATTGCAAGATGAAAACGAAAAGAGTGAAGAAAACATCCGTGAGCTCAACGCTCAGATCGCGCTCATGCAATTCAGGGCTCCTTCACCGAGTCATTCTAATGGGGTCAATATTCAAGTTTTTAACGCACCAGTTAATTTGTGACTATACTGGATTTCTTTGTTGTTGGTTTTAATTTTCAATTTTGATGATCAGGTACGTATTTAGTTTATTTCTTGTTTGTTATTTATTATTTATCATTTCGATTTGTGTTTATATTTTAATTTTATTATTACTTAATTTGTTGCAGGTGTTAAATTTGCTGTTTGCGCCCGGATTTTGTCAACTGTTTATTTTTGCACGATCTCGCATCAATTAGAACAATCCGCATAACCAGCTTTCTAGGTGTTGTTTATTGCTGGAATCTTCGATTTCCATGGATCGTATTGATGATTTGCTTATATGGAAAAATGACATGTTACACTTGTCATTTTTAATTAGAAATCGGTTGGATAATTCGATCTAGTTTATCTCGAGCTTTTAGGGATGTTTACTTTTGTAAAACATGTATAAAAGGGTTGAAAATTGAAGGGAAAAGGGTCGATAGTTAATGGAAGGGAAAAGGACAAGACTGGGTTTGATTTTGTTGTGACTCTGGACAGCTATCCGTCTGCAGCCCCAATCTTTTGAACCGGTGATACTGTTATATATGTTTACTGTTTGAACACTTTGCATATGTTCTTGGTATCTGTTAGTCCTGTTATTTCCTTTTCATACTTTATTATGTTTGTTAAAATTCTCTGTAGAAGTTTACAAACATACATTTCTCGTGTAATTATCGATTTTCATGCTTTCAATTTTGCTAATATATCATGTTATGTAATTGGCAATCGATATTGTTGCTTATATGATTTGTAATTGATTACTGTATGGGCCTGGTTAATGTTTATCTTATTTAAATATTATCTCTGTGTATCCATGTGGTAATTTTATTAGCATTAATTGATCTCATGGTTTATTTCTCTCACTGCTCCTGATCAGGATATTAGAATTATATATTGTTTATTTCTTGCTGATTATATTACTTGAAAACCTATTCGTATCAGATTCTGTCTCTATGAATTACATTCAGTTTATCCCTTTTGTAAATGATTGTAGAAGATGTATATAGCAGGTTTGTGTACAATATTAACTATGTTTATATTTTATCTGTTCAGCTTTTGTATCTTGTATTTATAATTCATTGATTTAAGTTGATTAGATCTGTTAACCTAACATCCTGTAGCAAATAACCTGAATCAACTTTCGTAAATAATAAAGATAGGTTTCACTGACAATCAGTAGCATTAGTTTTAACCATTAGACAGTTAGTGTTCCAGGCCAACAGAGCCTTTAAACCTGTCGGGAATGGCTACCCCAAATAGCTTGGAGCCTGCCCTAAGGATCCCGGTCTGGGTCGTATCCCTCGTTGCGGGCTTTGTCAATTACGCATGTCAACAATGGCGCTAGAAGGAGGGCCAGCGTAAGCCAATGGATAATGAAAACAACCCCGTAAACAAAGTTAATCAGCCAATTACCCCTCAAATACAACCTACTACACAACCACGCTCTCACCGTTCATCACGAGCAAATGAAACCCCAGTGAGCGACTCTGTTCGAAATCTGATCTCTCAGTTCAATTCTCCTGGTATTCACTTACCTGAAGAAATAGACTAGTACGAACAAGCCTTAAATGAATCTCGTAGAATTCTGACAAGAGCTTATTCGAATCTCACCGGGCGCCAGCCCACTGAGTTACCTCTTCCGCAGATTACACGTCCTCGTACTCGTTATCCTGAATCTGTTCTGGGAGAACAAGAACAGCCTTCAGGTGCCCATCCCGATCCTCACGTACAGCAATCTTCCACAGGCACCAACCAGCCTTCTTCTTCTGCAGGACCACTTGCTTCCGGAGGGTCTGGTCGACCTCCATCACCACCTCGATCACCTCCTCGTGTTTTACAAACACCACCTTCACCACCTCCAACTCTAAGAAACATGGCAGCTGCAAATCCCCTGAAACCCAATGCTAATATGCCATGGCTAGCCCAGGATGCTGTGGCTGTCCCTGGTGTTCAACACCCTTTACCTAAACATCCTCAGAAGCTACTGCCTAAGTTCAACCCTGAGTTGAAAGAGCCAGCGGAAGATCATGTACAAAATTTTATGTTGGCAGTTCGACTCTTGGATGTGGAACATGAAGATGTGGTCTGTCGGCTTTTCCCTTATACGTTTGAGGGAAAAGCATCGACGTGGTACTTTTCACTTACAGCTGGTTCCATTACTAGCTGGAACGAATTTGATCTTGCATTTACAAACAAGTTTGGAGATGACAAGACTCCTGCTATTTTAGTCTCGGAATTGTCTAGAATTCACATGGACCCCAAAGAAAAGGTTAAAGATTTTAACCAGCGTTTTCTAACTTTGAGAAACAGGATTCCCGCTACCTCGAGGCCAACTGAGGACCTTACTGTTGAATTTTACACTTCAGCCTTACCGGGAAAGATATCCATGTTTGTCAGGCAAAAGGCCAAACTTACCCTAACTAAAAACTTTGAAGAAGCAATTAAAGTTGAAAAGGATGCGAATGCCACAAAAGCAAATCCTGGGGTAGATAACGATTCAGCATCTTCTTCTCGGAAGAAGACTGACAGTCCTGCCAAAATCTCTGACAAAAGGGGCCAAGATGCCTTAGATCTTGACAGTTTACAAAGAGTCATTAAAAAAATGTCTAATGATATCATAGATTTAAAAAAGGGTACTTCTGAAAATACCACAAATAAAGAACCACCTAAACAGTTTTTCAGAAAACCTTTTCAAAATTCAGCTGCGAAACAAACTCCACCCTCTGAAGCCAACAGCGTTGAGGAACTCAATAGCTTCCTCAAATCAATATTTTCAGATCTAGAAACATCTACTAAAAATGAAACTCAGTCTTCTGGACAGAGTTCTCAAGATAACCAAAAAATGGATGATGACAATGACGATAAACCACCCCATGTCATCAGTCATTTCTGGGATACCTCAGAATTAACTGATGACGAAGATGTGGCTGTTGTCAATGTAAATCAGCATCAGTACAACACCAAAAGTAAAAAATACCAGCCTTCAACTGAACCTGCTACAACTGTTACAGATAATAGTTCAGCTGTCCAAAACAAAAATCAGCCTACAAACAGTAAATCTGCACACTCCCTTGAGTTAGAATATGACTTGATTGAGGACTTAAAGAAGAGCAGAGCTAATATTTCTCTGTATGAACTCATAAAAATACCTGTGATTCGAGATAAAATGGTACAAGGGGTCTGCCCAAGTAAAAGTGGTAGGACTGCCCCCAATCAAAATAGATCTGTCAACAATAAAGTTGATTCACAAAAATCTTCAGTCAACGCATCATCTATAGGCAAGAAATCTGATTCTTCAACTACACCTTTTTTACTTTCGTTTGAAATATTTAATCGCAAAGTACATAACTGTATGATAGACTCAGGGGCATCCAAAAATGTAATGCCTTACTCTGTGTGTAAAAGACTTAATGCTGTCCCTCAGCCTTGTGATACTAGTATTGTACAACTTGATCGTTCAAACGTAAAGGTAATAGGTAAACTGAAAGAAGTGTTGATAAGGTTAGCTTCCAATCCACAAGTTCACTTTATCATCGATATTATTGTTGCTGACATCCCTGAAGCATATGGTTTGTTTCTTAGCAGGGATTGGTCACAAAAACTCGATGGATATTTCGCGACAGACTGGTCACACTTGTGGATACCTCATAAGGGTCATCCGAATAAAATCAGAATCGATCGAGAACGGTATATGAAACATACCGTCACTGAAATTGATGACTCAAATGAACCAGTTTTGTTCGCTGATACCATATTGGGTAACTACATGGCTGATTCATTTTTTGGGAACTTTGAGGCTGAAATTTCAGAAATTCCAGATTTAAATCAGCAGTCTGAAATTTGTCATTTTACACAAGTTCCAGCTAAAATTTCAGTTTCAGATAAACCACATTTAGATCTCAATGACGGTTGTTGGTCTCTTTACTTTGACGGTTCCAAGTCAAAAGAAGGAGCTGGTGTAGGATGCTTACTGATTGATCCTTATGGTAAAAGATACTACATTGCTTGTAGATTAGAATTCGATTGCACCAATAACATCGCTGAATACGAAGCCCTCATTCAAGGGCTGAAGAAAGCGATTGACTTGGGAGCCAAAGCCTTGGTAGTCTTAGGAGATTCTAAGATTATTGTTCGTCAGGTACGTAATACAATACACTGCATAGATGGACACTTGAGAAATTATCAAGCTGAGGTATGGAATTTACTATTAGCATTTGAAGCATTTAACATTAGTTCCATCCCTCGTTATCTGAATCAGGAAGCTGATCTTTTGGCTAATGTTGCTTCAAGATTGATTCCATCTGAAGGAATCCTTACTGATGCTTTCTCGGTTGAATTGTTGTTCAGGCCTTCTATACCTGACAACGTAGCAAATTGGAGAGTCTTCAATGACGACCAGCAATTAGTCGATTTTATGACTTTTAAAGACACTTTCAAGGATGCGATTTTGGACGAGATGACTCACGATGAAGATCTACACAATTTTGCGGTAATCCATAAGCCTTGCTCAATTCAGGAATCTCTCAATCAGGTTAGTGCCCTTCCCAGGTCAGTAATCAAACTTGAGAAATTCTATGACTTAAGGGATAAATTTAAGGCTACAAGGAATTGTAAAACTAATAGCTCCATCATGCAATCTGATATTGTGAATCTAGGAACTGAGCAAAATCCTCAATGTGTGAATCTGGGCAGCACATGTACTGCCCAGGAAAAAACAGCCTTCATTAAAATCTTCAAATAATTTAAAGACATATTTGCATGGACGTATGATGACCTGAAAACATTCGATCCTAATATCATGCAACATGTCATTCCTATGAAACCGGAGGCTAAGCCTTTTCAACAAAAATTGAGGAAAATGCACCCCAGCCTAGAGCCAGCTATAAAGAAGGAGCTAAATAAACTCCTTGCCGCTAGGATAATTTTCCCTGTTCGGCATGCACAATGGGTAGCAAACCTTGTATCTGTAAGGAAGAAAAATGGTGACATCAGGTTGTGTGTCGACTTCCGAAACCTGAATAAGGTTTCGGATAAAGACAATTACCCTGTTCCTACAATGGAGAAAATCTTGCAACAGGTCTCCGTATCTGAAATGTTTTCGTTACTAGATGGTTTTTCAGAATACAACCAAGTGTTAGTATCCAAAGCTGATCAGTTGAAAACAACTTTTAGAACGCCTTGGGGAACCTATGCATACAGGAAAATGCCATTTGGTCTCATAAATGTCGGAGCAACATTTCAGAGGGAAATGGACATCGCCTTCAGAGGTCTGATTGGTAAGTTTGTCGTTATTTATCTTGATGATGTTACCGTCTTTTCAAAAAATAGGACTGATCATTTAATTCATCTCAGGAGAGTCTTTGAGCGTTGCAGGAAGTATGGGATTTCTTTAAATCCTAAGAAATCTATCTTTTCAGTGACAGAAGGTAAGTTGCTGGGTTTTGTTGTTTCTAAACAAGGCATTAATATTGACCCAGAACGTACTCGTGCTATTTCACAAATTTCGATGCCCCACTCAAAGAAGTCCATGCAGTCGTTTCTTGGAAAGATAAATTTTGTTTCTAGATTTATTCCTGGGTTTACAGAAATTGTTCGGTCGCTTCAGAAAATGATAAGAAAGGATGCTGAGTTTAAATGGAACACTGAGGAGAAGCAATATTTTCAGGACATTTTAAAAGCTATTGCTGAAGCTCCCACTCTCACTAGCCCAGATTTTTCCAAACCATTCATTTTATATACGTTTGCTTCTGATTCCTCTTATGCTGCTGTTCTGACACAGAAAAACCAGGAAAATAATGAAGCTCCTATCGCTTTTACGAGTTCTGGTCTCAATGGTGCAGAATTAAACTACCCAGAAGTGGACAAGCAAGCTTTCGCTGTTTTCAAATCTGTTAAACATTTCAGGCCTTACTTACTGAAGTCCCACACCAAGGTCATTGTACCATATTCTGCAGTTAGAAATCTCTTGGTACAGAAGGATCTTGGTGAAAAACGAGCACATTGGGTCACCACACTTCAGGAATACGACCTGGAAATAAAACCTTTAAAGATTGTCAGGGGACAAGGTCTCTGCAAGCTAGCAGCTGGCTCTGCAGATAGTGCTAAATTAGACCTGCAT
>LPNX010062496.1:92049-132344 GCA_001517045.1 Pseudotsuga menziesii | reverse complement strand
AATGCAACTTATTTTTCCTCTGTTAAACTGACTGAGTATGCATTAGAAAAAGGAATAAAATTAAAGTATTCTGCTAATTATTACCCCCAAGGTAATGGGTCAGCTGAATCGTCTAATAAAAATCTGATCAAGATTCTGAAACGTACTATGGCTAACCATCACAGGGATTGGCATACTGCTCTGTCAAGCACTTTGTGGGCTGACAGGGTGACCCCCAAAGCTGCTATAGGAAACTCTCCCTTTTTTCTAGTGTATGGCAAGGAAGCCATTTTACCTCCTCACTTGTTCCTGCCCTCTTTACAACTTGCCCAGTCAGTACAGGAGATACCTTGTTCTGCTATGGAGCATCGAATTAATACTTTGCAGAAGTTGGAGGAAGATAGGGAAATGGCTAGGAAAAAGTTTGAGAAACATCAGCAGACTGTGAAGCGTTGGTTTGACCTCAGGAAGTTGAATAGTCGGGATTTGGAAGTAGGTGACTTAGTCTTGAAATGGGATAAGGAACACGAAGATAAAGGAAAACACACAAAGTTCCAATGCCTGTGGCTAGGGCCATTTATTATTACAGAAAAACTTGGTCCTAGTACTTTCAGGTTACAAACATTGGAAGGTGACATTGTTAACCTTCCAGTAAATGGTCACCTAATCAAAAGATATTTTTGCTGATCCTCCTCAAAGGAGCATCCTGTATATACCTGTGTGGTGTGTTTGCGTGATGCTTTTTATTTCTTTTGATTGATTTGTTGTTTTGTTGGTGTGTTACGAACCGGGTAAATTCATCAAATCTTGAACCGATGCCTCATTTTAAGCTCTGTCATTAATCTGTAAGTCATGCACAAATACATTATTTTCCTGGAAACTGTCATTCTATTTTACTTCTTGAACAGAGAATGGTATATTCATTGTTCAGAATATTACCAGCAACTTGTAAAATATGTTAATATTAATGAATTATATTAGTTTCTGAAAAAATTTGTCCAAAGGGATTAGGGTAGTGTTTGGTAAAGTCATCTATTTTAATCTCTTATGCCATCCCTTTTTCGTAAAGAAAACCAGACTTGCCTCCCTGTCTGCTAAGACAATCTCATTTGGGATTAACAATAATTACATTCTAGATGAGATGGACTAGAACATTTGAAAAAATTGTCTGAAGGACAGAAGGTCTCGTGATGAGCCGGTCTGTTTAGGATCATAATTTTACATCCAGTAGCATTGTCGTCTCCGGTCACCAAGCCTGGGAAATGACCTTTAGACATAAAACTCTGAGGGGTGAAAGGTCTCATCACGAGCCGGTTCATTTTACTGTTGTGTAGACTGGTGACTGACATGATTACTACCGGGTTATCAAGCCTGAATCATGGCCTTCATGACTAATAAAAGAAAAAGGAAAACAGAAGATAATGGTAACAATTCATCTTGCCCAGAGTTGTAGACTTTTTACTAGCAGATGGGATACTGGAAGTCTATGGGTTTTAAAGTAACCCTGTCGAGGCTATGGACGCCTGCTGGCAGCAGGGCTATGCTTGTGGTATTGAGGTTTTATCTTTTAAGACTGAACCATTTACTGTTTTATTCTTTACGGACTGATTTTTGCTAGAAATCTGATTTGTATCAAATAAATGAATCTGCAATCTTCTGGTGATATTTAGAACTGTGAGATATTCGAAATCTGTTTGAGTTGCTAAAATGGTGTTCTCTATGCAATGGCTTACATTAAGGATTTAATTTCTTTGCTTGCATGATTTCAGGTAAATGAACAGAGATAATTGTTTCGTCCAGCAAGTCGCCATCTGTTGTGCCCCTGCTCAACAGCCTTGTAAAATCATTATTTCATCAAAAAAAATTCCATTTTGTTTGATGAAATGTTTAAATTTTAAAAGGACAGGTTTAATGAGTTTTCAGCTACTCATATGGTGGTTTCCATTAAGCTACTGATTTGTTGCAATTTAATTTTTCTAATAACCTTTGCAAATTCTATTGGATTAATAAGACTATCATATTGAAGTTATTGTTTTGGATGATTTATACTAGAGAAATTAAAACGTGACTCTTAAGGATTTCTATTCCTACTTTGTAACCCTAGTCATGTATATTATCCCAAAATATGAGAGATTCATTTTATTGATTTCGGTACCATGATGATTTGCAAGGTTTTCATTACTATGGTTGTCATGCGTTGTCTAAGCAATAGTTGTCAAAGGGTTGATGTTCGTAACTCTGAAGAAGCCTAGACTTATGTCTCATGGTCCTTATCCTAATTTTGTGAGCCATTTTCGATCTTGATTGAATTTCATATGGTCGTATTTCAAGGTTCAAGTGCATGGTTTGTGATTATATTATAACCTCCGCCACCTTTACAAGATATGTCGAATCTATGATAGGAGTGCATATATTATGGTCATTTCCGAGTTGATTTATGGCGCAGCCTGTATCTTAACTCACATATCGCGAAGACAGTGTGCTATCATGACACTGATACTTGACCTGTCCATCATGTTTAAGCCCTGGTACGTATCTTTTGTCGTGGACGCCTGTTGATCAAACACCTGTTTTACGTACAATGTAAGGTTTCCTATCATTTAAGTCAGGGTTGAATCATGATGTTATCACCATTTTAGAGTTTTCGACCGTCATTTGGGTTGTCAATCGATTACCACTCCGAGCGCCGATGCTTTCGCTCATGCCAGGCCCGCAGAGGTATAGTCTGTGCTCATGTATGGCTGATTCTTTTTCTCACCTGGTTTTGCTTAGCCTTCATCCTAAGTGCTCACGACCTGGTCTTCTGTCTCTGGCTGAGTGGTGGTACATATTTTGTGTGTGGTTACGCATTCGTAATCAACCTGTGATGGCTCCTGTCATCAGGGTTGAACCCTGCGAGATGACCTTGTTAAACTCAAACCCTGAACTCTCAGAAAAGGTCAGGAATGTGGGGTGGATGCCGTTCTTCGAGAAGTTTTTCGACTCGAACCCTGAAGTTACCAGAGTCTTTGCTCTGTCCCTGGTTAATTACCAAGCTGAGGTTGGTGATCTCTGCTTCTAGGTTGATGAAAGATCCATGGTAGCCGCAACAGGTTTGTATCTGTCTGGGCAGAGGTGGTTCAAGTACCAGTGGATGGATATATCAGAATGGAGACGATTGTTAAAGAATCCGGTTCAGGAGGTTTCTTTTTTATCAGGGGTGGCACGTAAGTATTTCCTTAAATAATGGCGTCCCGTCCTCAATATAATTCATAGATATCTGACCTGTAAAGGCCGGTTATCTTCGGCATACGTATATCATCTTCGTCTGATGGCTATCTTTATAGGGTTTCCTATTAATTTTCCTTACTACCTTCTGCACAGTTTATTTAAGATGTCAAATGCCATAAAGAAGGGACCTAAACATGTCAGCCACAGTCTTTTTCATCACGGTCTGGTTCGTATGTTGATTGAGAACGAATTGATGAAGTCGGGTCGCTCATGGGAGCAGTTTACAAAGTCAAACAGTTTTTCATCCTTTTGTCATTGCATGTTTGACAGTCCTGATGACTGTAGCAAACATAGAAATGCAGTTTCAGCTCCATTCTTGTCTCCGCGCAAATCTCTGTCAAACCCTAATCTT
The DNA here is from genome assembly GCA_001517045.1 of Pseudotsuga menziesii. Lineage (NCBI taxonomy): Eukaryota > Viridiplantae > Streptophyta > Pinopsida > Pinales > Pinaceae > Pseudotsuga > Pseudotsuga menziesii. Next base: position 128,743 of record LPNX010062496.1, on the reverse strand, counting down.
AAGAGTTCAGAACTTTACGAAGCACCTACAGAGAATCCAGTGAACACTCCTCATACCCCTCCAGAGTCTAGGCATGTGAATAATATTTCAACTCTGTCACCTGTTACTCTGCCAAACAGTAGTGATAAAATTGGGAATCGTCGAGGAAATCTACCCAAATCCAAGCTGGTTAGAAGGCTGACCAGGAGTATGGCGAAAGCTAAGATGGTTAAAACCCCCATGAGTAATAAGGTTCCAGTGGAAACGGTTGTGATTGATGATGAAGAAACCATTGCTCCTTCGCCTGTAAATGACAATCTGGTTCATCCTGAGTCTATTGCTGATTTAGCTGGTGAAGGTCACCCTGTGATTGACAATGATATGCGTGAAAGTCCTTCTCTGTCTGTTGTCGAGCCGCAATTTGATGATACCCTTGATCATGTCAATCCCCCAGCAGTGGATAAAGAAGTGCAGGAAGTTTTAGTTGATCATATGACTGATTCTATATTGCAAGAAAAACCTGTTAAAACATCCCCAATGATTGTTCGTGGAACTGGGGAAACCATTCATCCTCTGTTCATTAGTTGTCTTCTAGACAAGGTTCGAAGAATGGAAGACAGGATGAATGAAATAGTAGCAAGTCGGGATTTAATGAAAACTGATAATGTGGAGTTAAGGGAAAAAGTTGATAAAAGTAATCAGCAGCTTTTACGATTGAAGAATCATAAGAACAAGCTCATAAGGAGAGTTCTCAAATTGCAAGATGAAAACGAAAAGAGTGAAGAAAAAGTCCGTGAGCTTAACGCTCAGATCGCGCTCATGCAATTCAGGGATCCTTCACCGAGTCATTCTAATGGGGTCAATATTCAAGTTTTTAACGCACCAGTTAATTTGTGACTATACTGGATTTCTTTGTTGTTGGTTTTAATTTTCAATTTTGATGATCAGGTACGTATTTAGTTTATTTCTTGTTTGTTATTTATTATTTATCATTTCGATTTGTGTTTATATTTTAATTTTATTATTACTTCATTTGTTGCAGGTGTTAAATTTGTTTTTTGCACCCGGATTTTGTCAACTATTTATTTTTGCACGATCTCGCATCAATCAGAACAATCCGCATAACCAGCTTTCCAGGTGTTGTTTATTGCTGGAATCTTCGGTTTCCATGGATCGTATTGATGATTTGCTTATATGGAAAAATGACACGTTACACTTGTCATTTTTAATTAAAAATCAGTTGGATAATTCGATCTAGTTTATCTCGAGCTTTTAGGTATGTTTACTTTTGTAAAACATGTATAAAAGGGTTGAAAATTGAAGGGAAAATGGTTGATAGTTAATGGAAGGGAAAAGGACAAGACTGGGTTTGATTTTGTTGTGACTCTAGACAGCTATCCGTCTGCAGCCCCAATCTTTTGAACTGGTGATACTGTTATATATGTTTACTGTTTGAACACTTTGCATATGTTCTTGGTATTTGTTAGTCCTGTTATTTCCTTTTCATACTTTATTATGTTTGTTAAAATTCTCTGTAGAAGTTTACAAACATACATTTCTCGTGTAATTATCGATTTTCATGCTTTCAATTTTGCTAATATATCATGTTATGTAATTGGCAATCGATATTGTTGCTTATATGATTTGTAATTGATTACTGTATGGGCCTGGTTAATGTTTATCTTATTTAAATATTATCTCTATGTATCCATGTGATAATTTTATTAGCATTAATTGATCTCATCGTTTATTTCTCTCACTGCTCCTGATCAGGATATTAGAATTATATATTGTTTATTTCCTGCTGATTATATTACTTGAAAACCTATTCGTATCAGATTCTGTCTCTATGAATTACATTCATCTTATCCCTTTTGTAAATGATTGTACAAGATGTATATAGCAGGTTTGTGTACAATATTAACTATGTTTATATTTTATCTGTTCAGCTTTTGTATCTTGTATTTATAATTCATTGATTTAAGTTGATTAGATCTGTTAACCTAACATCCTGTATCATATAACCTGAATCAAATTTCGTAAATAATAAATATAGGTTTCACTGACAATCAGTAGCATTAGTTTTAACCATTAGACAGTTAGTGTTCCAGGCCAACAGAGCCTTTAAACCTGTCGGGAACGGCTACCCCAAACAGCTTGGAGCCTGCCCTAAGGATCCCAATCTGGGTCGTATCCCTCGTTGCGGGCTTTTTTCAATTATGCCCGTTAACACAACTCTTGGGTTTCATTTCCATTGTGTGTATGAAATGATGGACCCATTCTTGTCATGAGTATTCTGCAAATGTCGTGCGACATTGATTCAATTGTTCGACAGGGTTTGATAACCTGATGTACTTCTGACCCAAAACTATGATTTCTTCACCAAATTTGACTTCCAACAATATTTTGCATTGTGGCCATTCAAATATATATTTATTATGCGTACCCCACCATCTAATGGGTGTGGCTTTCACCACAAAGTCTAATGCAGACAAGCACTATGGTTCTATTACCATTCCTTCAAAATCACTCAGAAAAGTCACAAGATTAGGTAAGCCCTCATATGTGGGTAACTCCCTCGACTGAGTCTCCACCCATTGCACAGACCTAGTAATATTGGTGCATCTATTCATAGATACTTCACGCAGTGTTTTTCCAATTCTCCAATGCCTCTCTTGAATATGATGTCCATGAGCTAGTACTCCGCCAGCTCAGGTTCCCATCCATTGTAGGATTTATGTAATCATCTTTTAAGTAAGTGACATTATAAATATGGTCTGGATAATCACATTTTCCTTCACTATAGAGTGGTTCGACATATCTTTGTCCCTCAAGTGGGTTAATGGGAGAAACGACCCCCATTTCTTCATCATCGAATGAGAGGATTATTTTCTTAAAGTTTTTGATTGTATAATTTTCTATTGCCCAATATATCCCCATAAGTGTGGGATATGGGTTCATGTCATTGAAAATATAGATAACTTCAAAATATGCAAATGTTCATAGCCCCTCAATGTCAACAGGAACTTGACTTAACCTACCAATCAGTAGGACCTTCGCCTGATTCGCAAGCCTCAACAAGACAGGGGACCAGTCCAAGCGCGGCTTTTTCATGCTTTCCTAAGTTTTTTGCGTTAAAATATTAACGTCCGACCCCAGATATAGGATAATATAATCCATGTCATAATATCCTATCTGTGCAGTCATTCTTAACTCGCGATCAGTTTTGAATTTCTTTCTAACATGGTTAACTCTTCTTTCAGGTTGCGACTCTAATGGGGTTTCTTCTATGAGCACTTGTAATTCTGTAACAACATCTTTATCATGGATTAGCGCTAAGAAACTTTAAATAAATGGATTGAGATTACTAACCTTGTTTGTACCTTGCTTCTGGAATATCTGTTGAAATCGTTCAGGCATCTCCCTGAATTTACATGAGGTCGACAGTTGTTGTGTATCTACAAACTCTGGTCATATGTCCAAGAATACTTGTTTCTCTTTTTGAACATCAAAGGGTACTTTATTTTTCACTGTGGGATGCACCTAAGGTTTTCCATGTGGTATATTCTGATCCGCTCTAGTCGCAGCACATCCTTGTGTTACAACAACAACACTTGGTTCTCTCAGCTCAGCAGTAATTATTTGAACATTCAAGATATGATTCGGGTTGGGATTCTGCGCAAGGTTAGGAATTTCCACGGTCCAAGCTTTCCATTTTTCAATCAAATTGGGACATTGTTCCACATTATGATCTAGTTCTTTGCAATATGAACATGTCTTTATAGGATCAGGGAAATCTCTAGCATAATGGCCCTGCTTCCGATAATTATAGCACACGACTTGACCTCTTCCTCTGCTAACTCCTCCTGATTTCTGTGCTTTACCTCTGAAATTTCTACCCCCCCTAAGCTGAGGGTGTTGTTGCTGTGATGGATACTAATTCTATGGGTATTGAGGATGATACTGTTGATAATGTGCAGGCTGGTAGTGTGCTTATGCCTATTCAGCCTGAATCTGCTCGTAATTTTTCACTAGGTAGGTGTCTACCATCTTCTCCTTCAAGAACTAATATTCTCTACAATCTTTCTCATCGTGTCCTAATGACTTACAAAATTTACAATAAAGGCTGGCTAGGGTACTTAGAATATTTTGTAGGTATAGAAATTCTTTAGGGTGATTTCCTCTAGTTTGGCATATTCTACACCAGGGTAGTCGTTGTGTATTCAACATATTAGGCGCACCTGAAGAGACATAGTTCATGTAAGCCAGACAATTATCCTTGTGATGTCCATCTATTCTACATCTTGTACACCATAAATCCTCCTGGATTTCTTTTCCCTATTTGATATCCTGAAGATGTACTGTCAGGTTATCCAACTGCGAGTGAATCTACATCATCCCTGTGCCACCGTCTCTGATCGACGAGCTATTTCCAACACTTCCGTCTATGAAAAAATATTTTGTTGCATCAAAGGGCCTCAGATGTGTGGTAACAGCGGATCAATAAACAACTCTTTGTGTTATACATTCAACATTTGGAAACTTACTTTGGCCATCAGAGTTTTAAACCGCTGGTCAAAATCCCATACGGACTCCGTTGGTAACTGTTTTATTTCCTTGATTTTGATGATACACTGTGACTCAGATTTAGGTTTTCTAAACTCATAAATCATCGCAAGTCGGATCTCATCAAGAGTCTTATGTGGGTCTCCTGCTGGTACTATGTAAAACTTCACAAACCAATCCAACACACGACCCTGCAAATTCGTAATCATCTGTGCTTTCCTTATGTCCTCATTTTGAACTTGGAAAACCGTCCAAACAGCTTCATAGAGGAACCAATGTTGCTATGGATATTTTAATCCATTTCCCATTAATGTAGGTAGCCTAATATATATCCCCGCCATTGAGTTGGCATAGGGGATGGTCAATGGACAATTTAATGAATGTGGACTTCCTTGCGCACTAGTAGCAACACTAGTACTACTGGTACTCACAATTATTTCAGGAGATTAGGTTCTATACCTTACCTCTGGTGATGCTCTTGGTGTGGTGTAGTGACGTTCTGATTTTGGTGTCTCCGCAGATTCTTTTGATTCCTCTACTCCTTCAGAAATTGGCTGATATTATTCCTCTTCATCATAAGACCCTCCTTCTAGACGCGACCCAAAATCATACTCACTTTCTCCGAACATACTAGGATTCTGTCTTCCTCCTATTTTTTTTTCTTTTCCTTGACCATAATCTTCTTCCACTCCTTAAAAATCCAGTTTCTAGTTCATCTTTTGTACTTCCTGGGAACATCTCAGCTCACTATTTCCCAGTTTCTTTATAGATCATCTATGACATTTCCTTTCTTCTATATATTGCGACTCAACTGCTCAGTTGCAATATTCCCTTCTCATAGACAAGCATCTTTATCCATATATTTATAGATAATAAGTACCTCCCGCGGGGTCCTTGGAAAAAATTTATTTCGGCCTCACTATACGAGGTTATAGTCTCTACTGCAAAATCAATAATATATCCTTGCAAAATACTATCGAACCAAAAATTAGTATCTCTAGAGATGTGGTTACTTAAACTTGCTAACTCACAGATCAACTGACGACTCCACTTGACTGCTTCCCTTCTCTGAAATTTTGTCTGTTGAGTTACCAACATTGACAACCACTCAGGAAGTACAATAGGAAACTCTAAAAACAATATTTCATGAATATCAGTATACATGTATTATCCCAACCAGTCTTTTGGGCTCAATAGCGATCATCTGCTCTCCCTTTGTGAAAATGCTAAATTTTTAGACTCCAGCCAATCCTTGTTTTCCTTCTTTGTCGGATGCCACAAAATTTCCCTCGACAAAAATGACTAAGGTCCCAAAAATGGAACCATTTGTTTGCTAATTTTCCTCACACTCACAAACCAGGCTCAGGTTTTCCTTGCATGCAACAAAACACCCAAATATATTGGCCCGACAGAGCAAGCTCAGTTGACAATACCTGCGACGTAGGCGTAGTCTCAACCAACATATCTTTCCTCAATGGGTAACTGCTAGAACCATGCTTCTGTAGTTAGACAAGGGATTACAGTCCCCTGGCGTAGAACCAAGGTGATCGACAAAGTCAGATGGTTGGAGTTATGTTACTAACTCGACAAAGGTGCAACGATGCAACATAGATTCTCTCTTAACAACTTAACAACAAATGAACTTGAAATAATACAAAATGCTTCAATGATACTTGTCATTCATTCATTCAACTCCTTTCACTAATATTGCAACATTCACTTAACCAATAAATGTAAACAATACAAGATAACCTACAAACATTCAACTTACACATTCAAGTGACACAATATATAACGTGGAAACCCAACCAAGAAAAACCACAAAGGTGCTCTTGATCTGGCATGAGAAATATATGCACCTTTTAGTCTACAACTTGACTGTAGAATGTTTGAGATATGTATTTTAGGCTCACAGACTCTTTCTCGCTCTCATTCTCTCTAGTTTTATTATGATCTTCTTCTAACTGCTCCTACTGATCCACACACCTCCTAGATAGACTATTCTTACTACTATCTGTGCACTCAGCTGCAGAATGACTCCTTACAAAACTTCTATTTGGAAACCCTTCTGCAAAATGGGTTCCATGGCTCAACAGCCTTCTACAACACTACTCTCTAACTTCTTCTCTAATTCCTTCAACTTTTTCCAACCCTTATACAAAACAGGTTCCTCTTACTTATAGCTTCCACAAGACCACGCAGGGTCAACTACATATAGTTCATTTATTACAGGTCATAATTTGCCGTAAAAAATGGTTACAAGTTGTCATATGTATGACTGACACAAGGCGCTATCGACCTAATTTACATATATTCCTTGATACGTGTGACTTCCATCAGCTTATGACAAATTCTACCGCTCTAGCACCTACGATCTTCTTGACCTATTTCTTTATAGCGGTTATCCTTCTACACGCCTGTAGATTCACTTTTCCTCCATCACATCACTCCTTGCCACAACTTTCTCTATTTTGTGCTTCATTTCCTTCCTTCTCTTTTCTTTGTGTCATGTGCTTTATTTTCCTTCCTATGCTTGCGCTTCAATTTACTCCTCAACTTCTTCTTCACTTTATTTCTACTTCTCTTTCCTGGCCCAATAGTTGTCAACATAAAATAATACAGCGACATTGATGAAATAGTCCAAAAAGATTGAGCCCAAATAACATAGTTGGCTAAGAAGAGTTGGAAGCATTATAACACTAAGTTTTTATGAAGTGAATATTTGGACAACCCAGATCATAATAGAGATAAATGTCAATGCTCTAGAATAGTTTCTGCAATTCCAAGGTCCAAGCTTGTTAAAGTTGCGGGAAGACTATTGCAGAAGAGAATTTTTAGAATTTATGAAAAGAAGATCCACAATTTAAAATCTGCAATCCACAATCCGACTACGAAAAGAACGTTGCAGGCACATAATTACATAATTTATCTTTTTAAATTTATGAAAAGTAGACCCACAATCTGCAATCTGCAGTTGCAGAATAAGTTTTGTGGGTGATGAATTACGGAAGCAGTTTCGAAAAAGTTGAAAGGAAACCTTGCAACCCACAACCCGTAATTGTGGAAGGAGGTGGAAAGGTGGTTGTGGAAAGGTAATTGCGGAAGTGAAAAGACATTTTGTAGAAAGATAGTTGCAAAAAAACAATTGTAGAAATAGTTGCACAAAAACAATTGTAGAAATATTTCAGTTGCGAAAAGGAAATTGCGGAAGGTTTTTTGTTCGACGCTCTGAAATCACGTGAGAAAGCTATGAAGAGCCACGATGAAGATACATGACTGTTAGATGAATAATATTATTTCTTAAGTGGATTTTATTAATCATAAATAGAGTTATGATTAATAAGAAGGGGCATCATTGTATTATTTAAAGCAGAAGAAGAATTAATTGAACAGAGTTAAAAGAAATAGGGCATGACTAATATATTAAAACAGAGTAAATGAAGATGAACATTTAATGAAGGAACTTGTTTTATGCTGAAGAGACAATAATATTGGATGAATACCGTTACTATTAAAATATATAAAAGTAGATGCTTGAATTGGAAGCTAGGTGTCTCTGCAGTCCAAATCCATGCAAACAACACCAAGGAAGTGATGAGAAACCAGTGACAAAATTGAAGACATAAGAAGATATGGAAAACTAATAAAACAATATGTTATAACTAGATCTTGTTCTTAGTTTATCTATTCTTTTTGTCCTAATTTTCAACCGTTGGTTTAAAATGATTTTACATTTTATGTTGATTTTAAGAACTTTTGACAATCAGTAATTTTTGTTCGATTTAATGCTTTTAATGGTTGAATTATTTCATTAATTTAGTTTTAAGGTTTGTCTTTTGGGATTATTAGTTAATATTTATATCTTTAAGCTTTCAAAAACTTATAATAAAAGTTTATTCCAAGTTTGATTTATAATCTAACCCTCATTTTTTAGTCCTTTGTCAAATATTTTCATGAGGAGATTCCTGTAGCAGCTCTGTTTTTCCTATTTTTGTCATTGTCATTGGGAGTAGATTACGAGGTGATGAAAACAAATTATGGGAAAAAAAGAGGGTTTTGTCCACAACAGTCTCATTCATAAATATCTCTCTAATTTTTGCAATATTTGTTATCGTTTGAGAGATTTGAATTCATCTTTGTGGCCTATTTTAAGGGTTTGAATTATTTAATAATTTCCTACTTTAGTCACAAATTTCCACCACGTATTCTGATCAATTGAAGGGAAATGTTTAAAAACCAAGAGAGGTTTTTTTTCATAACAGAATCATTTAAAAAAACCTCTCTCTGTTATTGCACAGGTATCCCGGATCGAGAGATATGAAGGCATCTTTGAGACCAAAATGTTCATAAATTCGCCAAATTTGTTATTTTTGGGTTAATTGTCTTTAAATATTTTGAGTTATCATGTAACTAATTAATGTAACTATTTCAAATTTCAACCTAGAAGGTAGTTATGGAACTACTTTACCTTGGTAGTGATAAAAGGAAGACAAACATACAGTTTTGTGGTGGAATTTTTCACTCAAGGAGAGGCTTTTGGAGCTTTGATTTCTCAAGCTAGCATTTATAACTATTATGTAAGTGGATGACTGTGGTTGATTATATATAAACTAATAATCCCTTTTACCTGTCATTATTTTTCATTTCTGATCTGGTTGATTGCTCAATCTACAATTTCATTTCCTGTTTAAAGGTTTATTCATGTAAATGCTTGTAGCCTGTGGGTGGAATTAGTATTTCTTGTGTAATGTTTATGGCTTATTGGGATGTGTTTGATCCCCAATTTATCCAAATTTCATGATTCAGTTATGTATTAGCTTGTGGATTTTTATTTCCTCCTTGCTGATGAATTTTTTAAAACCAGAACCATAAACCAAAACCCTAAAAAACAATTTCATTCTGTTTCATTTCGAGATTGTGTTAGCTTGTTCTTGTGGTAGTCTAGGAAAAATTTCTAGAACTAACATCTTTGGCGTCGTTGTCGGGGATGAATATGAAGTATATCTTCCATGGGATGTCATTATTCATCTAATTTTGAGAGGTGAACAAACTCAGAAAATCTTTTAGACTATAATTTTTCACCGGCGACTCCACGATTAAAGATTCCACTGCAAGGAGAATTTTGTTGATAGAAAAATGAAGAAGCCAAATGGAAAGAATGGGTATCAGCTTGTTACTTTCCTCCATGAGGTTTTGTTCTTATTCATCAGTTATTTCCTGTCTTTCCTATTGCATGTCAAAAGAATTATTTTTTGTTTTGTCTATTCCGATGATCATAAACCTTCAGGTACATATCCATCTTTGGAAGAAGAAAGTCCACATTCTTCTTGTTTTAATGATGTTGATCCTATTCCTTCATTTGAAATACATGTGCAACATGATATACATATACCCATATCTCTTGAACTTGATTAATCTAGTCATCTTATAGAGAATAAAGATGATCTATTACCTTCTACCATCACTGCTGAAACTTGCGAACAGCTTGTTGAACATCATTTTCAACTCATAGATTTTCAATCTAGACTCAGACAGAAGATGTTTAAACCTCTTAGGCTGCCATATCTCTTACATCCTTACCCTTCCTACTTTGTTGAATATCTTCCCCATTTTGCTGGAAAAGACCATATTACAACAGAGAAGCATTTAGGATCTTTTCATAATTTCATTGATAATTTTGAAATCATGCATGACAATGTTGTCATGAGGTTATTTTTGAAATCCTTTGTTGGAGATGCTGGGTTTTGGTTTCGAAATTTAAAAGCTGATTCAATTGGATCGTGGGAAGAGTTACATGATGTCTTTTTGAACTATTGGGGTAAGAATAAATCTTATGATCAATTTATTTTTGAATTTTATAGATTGAAAAGGGAGAATGATGAGCCAATTACTAAATTTAATTGGAGGTTTCAAAGTTTTTATATCAGTATGCCTACGGAGATCAGACCTTTGGAAAAACTTGCTATGGTATATTATGTTATGGCTCAACATTCAGATCTTGTATTTTTTCTATTATAAAGGAAATCATCATCCTTAAGACAATTGTTTGAGGATGCAAAAGGAGTGGAGGAGAACATCCGAGCTTGCAAAATTCTTTGAGATCGGGCTCATGTTGAAGATATACAAGCTTATGAACATGAAGAAGAACGTAGGTATCATTCAGATTTAAGACAGTTTTCTTCATTATTTTCATATTTTCATATGAACAAGCATATAAATGACGCTTGTGTTGATTCTTCATATCAGTTTGCTAACTTTTTCGATGATAATATACTTTCAGTGGATTATAGTAGAAATTTCCTAGTTCCTGCTATGATATTATCATGTTATGAAGAAGAAGTTGCTGCTCTTCAACCTCTTACTATTGATATAAGAAATAAGCTGCCATTCTTGACTTATGGCCACTTTCAAAATTTTATTTTTTCAAGATTGATCAAGGGTTTTATTTAAAGGTTGAGAAGTAGTTTGAAAAGCCCTTGGTTTCCATTCTTGAGCCAAAGTTTAAAAAGAACATCAATGGAGAGGAAGAGAATGCTTCACTTTATGATGAATATAATGAAGACATTGAAGTTTTAAATCGGAAATTTCATGATCCCATGGCTTCTTGAATGGATTTGTATTTTTCAAAGGTTTCTAATGCTCCAGCTTTTTGCATACTTCCTATTTCCAGTCATAAGTATCAGCCTCCTATAGACTCTTTATTGCATTTATCACATATTTTGTGGGTTTTCTCAAACAGTAGCATGCATGGAATTATGATTCTCAGTCAAATGGTTTCTTGGCTTCACTGGAAGTATGATTACACTTGATTGGGTTGTTTCCTCCGATTAGATGTAGGAGTAAATAGCAGAATAAGCTCACTATACGAGAATGTAGATTCTTTTCAGTATGTTGGTTTGTAGCAGTATTTTTTCATTTCAGAGGTATGTGTTCAGAGTTTGAGAAAGTTGCAGATATTTGGTAAATGACTCGATCACCCAATGAATAAGGCACAAGGTCTACAGTTTCTTGAAGCCTCACAAGGAGGACTTCATCAAACAACAAGAGCCAAATGTTATAACTAGATCTTGTTCTTAGTTTATATGTTCTTTTTTTTCCTAGTTTTCAACCGTTGCTTTAATGATTTTACATTTTATGTTGATTTTAAGAACTTTTGATAATCAGTATTTTTTGTTGGATTTAATGCTTTTAACGGTTGAATTATTTCATTAATTTAGTTTTAAGGTTTGTCTTTTGGGATTATTAGTTAATATGTATATCTTTAAGATTTCAAAAACTTATAATAAAAGTTTATTCCAAGTTTTCTTTATAATCTAAACCTCATTTTTGAGTCCTTTGTCAAATATTTTCATGAGGAGATACTTGTAGCAGCTCTGTTTTTCATGTTTTTGTCATTATCATTGGGAGATGATTATGAGGTGACGAAAACAAATTATGGAAAACCAATAAAGTTTTCTGTCCACAACAGACCCATTCACAAAAACCTCTCTCAGTTTTGCAACAGCTGTTATCGTTTGAGAGATTAAAATTCATCTTTGTGGCCTATTTTCAGGGTTTGAATTATTTAATAATTTCCTGTTTTAGTCACAAATTTCCAGCACGTATTCCGATCAATTGAAGAGGAATTTTAAAAAAAAAATAAAGTTTTTTTTTCATAACATACTCATTTAAAGCAGTCTCTCTCAGTTATTGCATAGGTGTCTTGGATCGAGAGATATGAAGGCATCTTTGAGACCCAAATTTTCAGAAATTCACCGAATTTCCCCAAATTCGATTTGTTATTTTTGGGTTAATTGTCTTTAAATATTTTGAGTTGTCATGTAACTAATTGATGCAAATGTTTCAAATTTCAACCTAGAAGGAATTTATGGAACTACTGTACCTTTGTAATGATAAAAGGAAGACAAACATACAGTTTTGTGGTGGGAGTTTTCACTCAAGGAGAGGCTTTTGGAGCTTTGATCTCTCAAGCTAGCATTTATAACTCTTATGTAAGTGGATGACTGTTATTGATTATATATAAACTAATAACCCTTTTACCTATCATGCTTTTTCATTTTTGATCTGGTTGATTTCTTAGTCTACAATTTCATTTCCTGTTTAAAGGTTTATTCATGTAAATGCTTGTAACATGTGGGTGGAATTAGTATTTCATGTGTAATGTTTATGGCTTATTGGGATGTGTTTGATACCTAGTTTATCCAACTTGCATGATTCAGTTCTGTATTATCTTGTGGATGTTTATTTCCTTCTTGCTGATGAAGTTTTTAAAACCAAAACTCTAAAAACCAATTTTATTCTATTTCATTTTGAGATTGTGTTAGCTTGTTATTGTGATAGTCTAGGAACAGTTTCTAGCGCTAACACAATATTAGGGTGGTAGGTTGGTGCTAGGGTAGGACACATTCCTACAAGGGGGTTGTAGCCTCTTTCCAATAGAAAATAGTAAATAAGGGTATCGTAGCATCCTGCTAGTTGTAGCTGAAAAAACAAGGGGTCGTAGCCTCCTTCCAGTAGTAGTTGGTATATAGGGTGTTGTAGCATCCTTGTTTGGTGGAGCATGCATAAACCATGGTGTTGTAGCATCCTTGTCTGTAGCAGCAGACAAAAACTATTTGTAAATATAATTTTGTAGCAATAGGAAGTATTGGTGGTTTTCCCAATTGGGATTCCACGATAAATTTGTGTTCTTTGTATCTTGTTGATTCTATTTATTAATTATTATTTTAAAAGTGGTTAAAATTGTTAAAAAAGGATAACAATACTAATTCACCCCCCCTCTAAGTATTTTCCAATATTCTAACAATTGGTATCATAGCAAGATCCTTCACTATTGTTTAATCACTGGAAGGAATACCCTATTAAACACCACTATGGATCAACAAGAAGGGTTAGTCACCAACATACCTCCATTATTTACAAGAGATAATTATGCATACTGGAGTGTAAGAATGAAGTTCCATCTAATATCTCTTGGATACAAAGTCTGGAGGTCTTTTAAAAAAGAGTACAAAGTACAGATGACCCATGCCCAGACATAGATGAACTAGATCAATATGAAGCCAACACTAAATCCCTCAATGAAATATTGAGTGGGTTAACAAATTAAGTGTTTGTGAAATTCATGCAATGCAAGACAACCAAACATGCATGGGAAAAATTAAAAATTATTTATGAAGGAGTTTCCAAATTCAAACAATCTAAACTTCAGACATATAAAGGACAGTTTGAAAGTATAAAAATGAAAGAGGAAGAAAATCTTGCAGAATATATTTCAAGAGTAGATGAAAGTGTCAATTCTATTAGAGGCCTTGGAGGATTTATAAAGGAGAGAGAAGTCATTGACACAGTACTGAGAACCCTGCCTATGAAGTATGACTCAAAAGTATCTACTCTAGAAGAACAAGATGGTTTTGACCTCATGACAGTAGATGAAACACATGGGAGCTTCACTACATATGAGATGAGAATAGGAAAAAATGAACCTTCAAGAAAAGCAACAACATTTAAGGTCTAAAAAGAACCTAATTAGAAGTTTGAAACCCCATATAAGAATCACTAAAAAATTTAGATGATGAAGAACGTCTGTTCATCAAGAAACTTAAGAGAGGTACTGGAGATTACAAAGGAAAGATACCTATAAAGTTTTTTTAATTGTGGAATAATCAGACACTTTGCTACAAAATGTCCCTATCATAAACAAGATGAAATTTTTGAGACAGAAACCTCAAAGAGGTTAAAAAATGGAAAGACAGGAAATAAGAAGAAGTTTAATGAGAAGAAGAGTATCCTTTAGACCATGGAAGATAGTGAAGATGAAGACACAAGTGGAGATGAGGAAACAAAATTTCTATTCATGGGAATAGAAACGAAAGCTCAAAATGGGGAATCAGATGAGGAAGGAGAAGTAGACTTAGAAGATGAACTCATTAGTGCTCTTAAAGAGCTTGAAAATGCAAAATAAAAAAAAATAGTCAAACCAATTCATTAGTGACTTGAAGACCCATATTCAAGAGGCCAAGAAGATTGAAGAAGATCTAGATTTACAGCTCAAAAAGAGTATACAAGAATCTGAAAGGCTTGAAGAATAGATTATGCACCTTAGAAAGAAATTTGATGAAGAGTTTATTAAGTCAAAATTTGAAAATAGTTCAAAGAATCTAGATGACAACTTGAGTAGCCAAAGACCATCAAGAGATAAATATAGATTAGGATATGACAAAGAAAATAATCCAGAATATTCCTCTCTCACAAACCAAGGTAGAAATAAAAGAAGCTATGCTGCTTCACTGAAGAGTTCAATTCAAAAGGAAGAAATCAAGAAATTTGCTCCATCGTCTCATGAAAAAGATATAACTAATGTGATTCCTACAAGACCAATGACAAGTAGGTATCAGCAAATATTTTTTGGTCATTTCTACTCTTGTAATAATTTTGGTCATAAAGCCCTAAATTACAAAGCATATGGAAAGTTTCGTGACTACAAGAAGAATCCATCTAGTAATAAAACAAAAGTAAGAAACCATAACTTTTTTGCACCCACTACAACAAAATACCCTTTTGGGGGCATTTTTGGATTTTGGCGGTTTTGCTAACCCCCCCTCCCAAAAAAAATGTTTAGGTCTTTGGGGGAGGTTCTTAAAACCCCCCCTCAAAAGTCCCAAAAATTGGACTTTTGGGGGCAGTTTTTAACCCCCCCACCAAAAAAAGTCCAATTCTCAAGACTTTTGGGGGCGTTTTTTTAAACCCCCCCCCTACAAAAGTCCCATTCTCAATAATTTTGGGTGCAGTTTTTAAACCCCCCCAAAAAAAGTCTAATTCTCAGGACTTTTGGAGGGGGTTTTAGAAAGACCCCCCCTGAATATTCCTTATGGCGATTTTTCTAAAAATCCCCCCTAAAATATTTTTAAGGTATTTGGGGGCGGTCCTTAAAAAACCACCTTAAAAGTCTTGAGAATTTGACTTTTTGAGGTTGTTTTTAAAACCCTCCACCCCCCACCTCAAAAAAAAAGTCCAATAGGACTTTTGGAATTTTAGGGGGGGTTTGGAAATAACCCCCCCCCACCCCTCCAATTTCCAACATGACTTGGAATTTTGGGGGGGAGTTAGAAAGACCCCCCCCCCCCCCAAAAAAAAAAAAAGTCCAACATGACTTGGAATTTTTGGGGGGGGGTTGGAAAGACCCCCCTCCAAAAGTCCTGTTAGTTTTTAAAGGTAGGAGTATAATTCAAATATTATATGTAGTATAATATATAGTAGGATCACTAAAAGAACAACATCCAAGCATAGAAATAATAGACACAATATTTTGACCTGGGAAACCACAAAGGATAAAATGCAACAACCTTGTGATAGATATCTTAGTTCAAAGTACAATATGCATCCAAATATATAGTATTCACATATAGCAGAAGATCAATAAACCCCAAGAACAAAAGAGAAACTCCTCCAAAGATAGGGAACCCCGGAAAATACTTCTTCTAACTAGTAGCGAACTTCTTCCTTGAGTGGAGTGAAATTGGTTGGGTGAAAATGAGTGACACACCTTGTTATTTATAGTTTACTTTATGTTTTCTTGTTCAGTTTAACCGGGGCCAACTTGCACACTTAATCCGGTCTAACTTGTCTTTTATGCATAATAATCATTGTTTATTATTATATTTTCTAAGGCCGACTTCATGAGGATGCCTCGCACATCTACTATATCAAAAATCCCTTTTATACAGGTAAGAATCATCATACTATAATACTGTGTATGGATATGATTTGTAAATCAAAACTATCTCGAACATATCTATGTCATAAGCAAGTTCTTCCAACATAGTATCACTAGTACATCGAGAATTGTCAACAACTCAACCCAGTCCATCGGGGAGTCAATATGCACCAACTCAACCATATCCATTGGGGAACCTACATGTAACAACTCAACTTATTATATCAAGGAGTCAACAACTTAACCCAATACATTGGTGGGTCTAGATACAACAGATCAATCCATTCCATTGGAGAGCCTACATGTAATATGCACTAGTATGCACCAGTATGCACTAGTTATATGCACCAGTCTCTCCACCCCATCACAGGGTGTCTTAGAGATCTCCCCACTCCATCTAAGAGTGTCTAGGAGAATGCAATAAATTTCTCCATCACATCACATTATTTCCAAGAGATATCCCCACTCAGTCATAGAGTGTCCAGGAGCATGTGTTGGTCTCCCCATCCCCTTCACAGGATGTCTGATAGATATCCCACTCCATCACAAAGTGTTCAAGAGAATGCAGTGGCCTCTCCACCCCTTCACAATATTTCCATGAGATATCCCCGCTCTATCATAGAGTGTCTGAGAGAATGTTGTGGCCTATCCACCCCTTCACAGGGTGTTATAGAGATATCCTCACTCCATCATAGAGTGTTTGGGAGTATGTAATGGCCTCTCCACCCCTTCATAAGGTGTCTGAGAGATCTCCCCCAAACATCATATATTGTATGAGACAATGCAGTGGTCTATCCACCCCTTCACATGGTGTCCAAGAGATATCCCCACTCGGTCACAAAGTGTCCCAGAGAATGTCACTATAAAATCGTCCTTCCCAGAGAATGTCACTGCTTGCATTGGCTCTCAACCTTGAGATTTTTTAGGAGTCGAGACATCAACATAGTATGAAATATTTTGATTCCTAGACTCAAAATTGAATGTCTTGGAAAATATTGAAATCCAAGTTTTGATTGGCTAACCTAAACAAGCTGATATTTGATCAAATCAAGGACATTATCTCAAATCTATGTTGACAAAGTCAATCCCAAAGCTTCTAAATCTAGATTTAAATATTAGAAGTGAATAATAGATTGGATTGAGAAGAATATGTTTCACATGTACTAATCCCTTCATAAAATTAATAATAATCATAGATTCACTCATCAAATGAATCTTCTGAACTCTTTCTTTGACAACCTAAGATAATATAAATTTTAGAGCTAGCAATTTTCTTTGTTGTTGGTACCCTCCCAATATGTGCCATTAACTTTATAAAATGTGAGTTTAAAAAGTTTAGAATACCACCCGTGCCTCCCACAAAAGGATCCCCTTTGTTTGTCGCATCGAGATAAGCCCATGGCACAAATTTTTCAATATTTTATGGGACCACCACTCTCTTTCCTTTCACTAATGAATTTTGTTTAAATATTTCTATGATGCTTAGGATTTGTGTTGCTATCAATTGTGAGACGTTAAACATTTTGTCTCAATTTTATTAGTATTTACACCCACTGGGGCGTCATTTCATGATGGATAGTACAAGATATATAGCATGCCTTGGGGAGGTTTGATCCTGAGTGAGGAGGTCCATAGTCTACGATGAGATGTTAAACTTACCATAAAATAGTTCACCATTCATTTCCAGCCACAGCACCTAGGTACATAGTAAAGGTAAATCTCTATACTTTTTCAATTTTATGTTCTCACACACAAATTTTAAGAATACATTGATAAAGACCCCAACTCATAAACCTTCGATACAAATACCTCTTTCTAATTCTACCCATACAAAAATAACAAAAATAACTCAATATACAAACGACATGTGATTTCTTTGCTTACCTTACATATTGGACACCTTCTATATTTCTCTCTACATATAATCCCAAATAAGAACTATATTACTAAGCATTAGACACATGATAATCCTGGTCTTCATTAGGCACTTAAATTTCCAAATTATTGAGTACCACCAGCACAAATCCTACTCAACCTTTGCTTCCCTTAAGATTTTACAACACAAGTCCTATACTAGGTTGTATCACAAATTTGTCTGATAATAGCATAAACAAATACATATGAATTCTAAAAAGGCTAGGGACGTCATACTCTAGTACTTGTACTTGTATGGAGCAGTCCAACTCTTCTTGGTTAGAGAAATCCTAGACAAAAAGAGGGACCAAATATGGAGAAAAGTGGGGTTGAACATGATAATTGTGACATAAACATCCAAAAAAACCACAAATACGAAACCCTGTTAATGTTTCTTTTGTCAATCCTTTCTCAGTTGGCCTTAATCAATAAAAGATATGGAAATATTGGGAACTTTAGGAAATCGATTTTTTTTATGTAATTATTGGGATAAAGATCAAGAATTATGTATGTGAGGATCCTGAATTGATAGTTTCATGCCATATTTTCCACAAAACATGTTTATTATTTGCTTCGTTCCCTCCTCTAGTGACATTTGCAGTCAGGATTGGCCTCCATTCAGCATATCACTTCCTTCTTTCCAGTGCTCCCCTCCTCTAGGGGCTTCTAGAGATCGACAAAGGATGACACTGCTTCTGACCATAGACCACCTCTATGTCCTCCCAACCCCATCAATGTTTCTAGGCTTGACCCCATCCCAACACTCAGTTGTATGCATCCAAATAACAACAATAGGCTCCCCACTCTCGATGTCGACACACTACCCATTATAGCTCCCCTTCTAGTTCTTATAGTTCTTTCAGACATATTACTAAATATTCAAGTTTTCCTCATTCGGCTTCAAATATTAGGAGAGAAACTTCCAATGTGTACCATGACATACTCCTTATTTTTGGATCATATATCCCAGATCCACTCTCCTTGTATATTTCTTTCCCTATTTAGACAATGAGTCACGACCTAGGAGTTGACATATAGCCCATAATCCATAAATGAAGATATTGTTGATGATGACTTCAATGTACAACATGGGCCAACACAGATGCATTAGCCCTCTGTGTTAGGAGCTAACAAGGCCAAAATTACATGATGGGATAGTTGCAAGTCCCATCGATGAATAGAGTGAGAGAGGGTCCATCTTGTAAAGAAGAATACTTAGATAGTTTTTCACCTTCCCTATATCAAATAACCAATAGGGAGGTTGACTGCTGGTTTGATGCCCTCTTGGATGACATGTCTACTTCTTGATAGCGTTCTCTCTTGAGATGACAAAAATAGATAGATTGTAATTCATATTTTGACTCCATCATTGTTGGGCTAACTGGGCAGACCCGGGTTTTACCTTTAACTTTGCACCAACAAAAGACCCACAGTGTTGGCCCTTTCAGCAGCAGCCTGCGAACAGGCTACAGTCTCACCCGAAACAGCTATGGGGTGCCACAGAATCAGGTTTCTGCAAGCAGAAGAGATAATCTTACTGTACCTTTAGTCTTTAACTATTAATAATCACTTAACATAATGCTTCTATTATCAAATATGTAGCTTCACGGTTAGATAAACAAATAGTTACTTGCACAACCCTTATCTGGGAATTCACAACGAAGCTAGTTATTAACAGCAATCTTACTTTATCAGTTATTTACTTAGTAGTGCATAAAATATAATAACAAATCAACACAAATGAACCACAACACCAGATGTAACGTGGTTCACCCCCAGTGTAGGGGTTACGTCCACAGAAATGCATTTTATTCAACTCTTTACAACTAAAACGACAGTTCTGATCTACGTACTTAGCTGCAGATCCTTTCAGTCCTCAAATCCGTGCACACAGCTGCAGATATTCCTTTTCACCAAAAACCCCTCTACGCACATAGCTACAGAGGTCGTACACGCACACAGCTATGACTTAACCTTCTTACAAAAACCCTTATACAATCTCTTCTCTTCGCATTACAATAGCTTCGTAAGATAATCATTAAATACCTAACCCTACTTCTTTACATAAGTGCCTATTTATATAGCGCACTGTTACAAAAACATGGACTTAAACCATGGGCGCCCAAAACCCTAACCCTGGATTTACACCAAGGGTTAATTACAAAAAAGGGGTTTTGACCCACCTGCGACACCCCTAAGACTATTTTTAAGTCGTAACTTCGCTTACACTTCCAAAAAAAC
The DNA here is from genome assembly GCA_001517045.1 of Pseudotsuga menziesii. NCBI lineage: Eukaryota > Viridiplantae > Streptophyta > Pinopsida > Pinales > Pinaceae > Pseudotsuga > Pseudotsuga menziesii. The sequence continues at coordinate 108,327 of LPNX010062496.1, read as the reverse complement.
CGCAGAGTTACCAAAACTAAGGACCCTTAGGGTCGGAGCCCCAACAGGCCCCTAAGACTTACTTGTGGCCCGTCCCGGGGCACTCTGCGACTCTTCTGGTGGGAGAATCTTCTTTGCAAGGATATGGAAACGACTGTTGAGGTTGTGTATAATGTCATCAGCTGCTTTCTCTTTTTCCACCAATTCTTGTAACACTAAGGATGATACTTCATTAGCCTTTTCCTGCGCAAAAGTATCATAGGTCTTAAAAACTTTGAGCTGACTCTCCGCAACATTGCTCAATTCCAATGCTTCATCAACAAGTGGCTGCAGCGAATTTTCCAGTAGTGTTACCTTTGTCCTGCAGGACTCAATTTCCTGCTGGAGTTCCTTGCTTCACTTCACCTTAGCCATTTTCTGCATAGGAGGCAGCGTCTTAATTTCTGCTCTGACTGTATCCAGTTCTGCCTGTCACAAAGTGATGGTTTCTTGTACCTTACCTATATCTGGGTGGTCCTGATATTCATGGAGAAGTTGGGTCACTTTTCTCACCATTTCATCATCCCAATAATCTCCAATTGTAGCATACTTGGGATTTTCCTCTGACCCAATGTTTATGGTCTGCATCTTTAGAGGCTGAGTCGCTTCAGGTGCTTCAACCACTGGTCCGCGTACTTTGCAGTTTCCTTCTGACTTAGGAATGTTAATGTTACACGGATCGTCATCCTCGTCAATTGCGAGGTTGTAACATTCAACTGCATTAGCTTCTTGTGCTTCCCAATCTATTTGGTATTCCCCTATTTCTTGGTCATCAAATATCTTAGTACGGATCAATCTAATAGCTGCATCTAAAGCAGGACAAACTTTGTTAATAGAAAATGTAAGCATAAAACTATCAACAAGATCATCCCAACTTATAGTACCGTGTCGGAGTTCAACCTTCATATACCAGTTTTTTTCTATAGGTTCCAAAGTGTGCACAAACTTATGCACCCATTCCTCGTGAGGTACATGTTCCCATGCTGCATAACATTGCTTCAAATGTTCCTGAGGACTATTCTTCCCATTGAACTTGCTTCGCACCTCTTGAGATTGGTCTATGAATCTAAGGTGTAGAAATTTCTGGCAAGCTTCCCAACTGTGAATATACTTCCTGTGGCCATTCCACCATCTCGCTGCTGTAGCTCTTAATGCTGCTTCCAGAGTCTACATTCTCTGTGATTCTGGCAATTGTTCTGAGAACTGTGCAATAAATTTTTCCTGGGTCTGTCAACCTATCATATGTAGGCAAATCTCTGGCCTGTGCACTAAGGCATCTAAGAGATTTGGTAATTCGTGCGCACCGATGGCCATGTAGCTCGTATAGTCGATTCTGCCAATTCTCTAGACCATCATCTGAATCAGACATGCAGGAGCTATCACATTGCCAATCCATTACACCTTCGGCATTAGGTTCGACATAATCTTCTTCTTTAGCTGTGATATTATAGATGTGGTCCAAAATATCCTGATCTTCCTCTCTGACTGGCTCCGTATATCTTTCTCCTTGAGAAGGATCCAATGGTAGTATAGCTCTCAATTCCTTCCCTTCAAAAGTCATTTGTCTCTTTTAAAGATTGATAACCGCATCACTATCTATTGCCCACTCAATTCCTAGCAAATCTGGATAGGGGTTACTGTCATCAATGATCTCAATAACTTCAAAATCTGCTATAGTACTGTCTCCATCTATATCCACTGGTACTCTAGGGAATATTCCTAAAGGCAGAATCCTCTGCTGATTGGATAATCTCAATTGGATAAGGGACCAGTCAAGGGTGGGCTTTCCCATTTGTTCCCATGTCTATTTAGTTAAGATATTGACTTCTGAACCCAGATCTAAAATAATATCCTTCATGTCATATTCTCCTATCTGAGCATGTAGTATCATCTCTCTTCCAGTCCTTCTAATTCTACTGACAGCTTTTTCCTTACCAGGGCTTTGTTGAGGTTCGCAAGACTGAATAACTTTTTGTAATTCATTTGAGGCATTCTGATTTATTAACAATTTAATGCAACTCTGTAAAAATGATGACAGAGTAGTTACTCGACCTTGTGAGTCTTCCTGGGATTGCAGCTGCCGATGCTGCTTGTTTACTGCTGGAAAATCTGGATCAACAAGGTCTTGTCTGGCTTCCAAAAAAGTTTCTTTTTCTCGTCGAACATCAAATGCTGGAGTCTTCTCTACGGCCTTGCGAACCCAAGCTTCATTAGGCTGCTTTTCCTGACACTGCGCATCTGTCGTAGCTCCACTTCTTGTAACAACATTAACAGCTAGGATTCGTCATGGCTCGACAACAATCAACTGGACACTCGGACTAGGTTTGTTGTTCCTTTATTGGATTTTAGCTAGCAACTGTGGGCACTGCTCAATGACATGATCGACTGCTCTGCAGTATCGGCATGTCGTGGTTGGGTTTTGATAGTCTTGAGCTAGATGTCCTGCCTGATTGCAGTTATAGAAAATAACTTGACCTCGACCTCCTCCAGGCATACCACAACCACGGCCTCTAAAACTACCTCGACCACCTCGGTAACCATATCCATCATTTCCTTGTGCATCCGGGTAGATCCTATAAGTGCCGTAGGTCTGCTCCCTCATAAGGTCGAAGATGCGACATTCATCTTCATTGTGGCCTACTGACTTACAGAATTTACAGTAAGGGTTCTTTGGGACTTGAACATACCTCTGTAACAGATATCAGTCTTCTGGTTGATGCTGGCCAGTAGTTCAACAGATCTCGCAGTACAGAACACTAGGATTCAGCGGGTTTGGTGCACCAATATTCAGATAGTTTCTCAGCGTCGGACACTGGTCCTTGTCATGGCCTTCTGTTCGACAACATATACACCATACCTCTTCATGGGTAGATTTCCATTTTTTCATGTCGCGAAGCTCTAAAGCCATCTCTGCGAGCTGTGATTGAATTTGAGCTATGCCAGAATTATCTTTGATAGGTGTAGTTTCAAGCTTTATGGCAATCTCTAAGGCCTCTTGCTGATCAGCAACCTTCTATTGCATGAGTGGAGCTCTGATGTGAGGTAATAATGCTGCAATAAACCACTCCTTATGTTGTGTTGGTCCAATCATGAAGCTAACTTGGTCAATCAGAACTTTGAATCTCTGATCAAAGTCCCACACAGATTCACCTCGCCGCTGCTGAATCTCTTTTAACTTAGTGATGCACTGCGACTCTGATTTAGGTTTCTTAAATTCTCGGATCAGTGCTACTTTGATGTCAGCCAAGATAGGATTCTGCGTGCTAGCAAACTTCATAAACCAAGTTAGGGCTCGGTCTCTGAAAGAAGTGATCAGCTGCGCTCGTCGAACATCTATGTCCATAATGTTCTTCGCGGTCCACACAGCTTCGCATAGAAACTAGAACTGTTCTGGATCTTTCGACCCAGTTCCTTTAAAAAACGGTAGTTTGATGTCATCATGAACATGGGCCATCTAGGATCTAGGGGGGGAGGAAGGGTTTGAACTAGCCGGGGAAGACTGAATTGCGACAGGGATACTCAGGCTAGGGTTACTTTGAGATTGCGACAGGTTCTCGGGGATAATAGGTCTCTGCTACGGGGTTATCGGAGGGTTTCTAACAGAGGCGGCTTTGGCGGACTCAGAGGCTTCAGAGCTTAAAGGGGTATACTCAGTAGAGGGGCCGAGATCTCTCTTATATATTTTGCTGCTTCATAGCAAACCACTTTGCTCGTCAAAGTCCCAGTCACTTCCAATCATAGGTTAGCAATACTAGATCTAACAATCTGATTCTATAAGCAAGATTCATTTTTCAGCCAATAGTATTTTAATATTCAAACTAAATAGGTTCAAGTACTTACCCCTTGGTCCTTTGAAAAATTGTTGTTCAGCTTTGCTAAAGGAGGTACTTGTGTCGATGGCGAACTCCGTCACAAATGCTTCGAGAGTTCGCGCAGTCCAGAAATCCATGGCTCGCGAGATCGCATTGTTCACTCTTTTCAAGATAGCGATTCTTGCGGGGGTCTAGGGAGGAAACTGGTTTTCTTGGAAGTTCGTCCTCCTTTCTGGTAACCTGGATAACCACTGGTGCAACTCTATGTGTATAGTACCAAAGAAAATTTCATGAATATTGGAAAAGACGTACTTTTGCAAAAAAAAATCTGCGCTACGATGGGGATCTTTATTTTCATGTTCTATAAACTTCAAATAGGTCGCTTCGATCCAATCACCAATTTCTTTTACAAAGGGTCGCCAAAACATAGCCCTTGAGGTACGACGTAGATCCCTCTTCAACAGATACTGAGTGGTCCCGGCAACGGAACCAATTTGTTGGGCTAACTGGGCAGACCCGGGTTTTACCTTTAACTTCGCACCAACAAAAGACCCACAGTGTTGGCCCTTTCGGCAGCAGCCTATGAACAGGCTACAGTCTCACCTGAAACAGCTATGGGGTGCCGCAAAATCAGGTTTCTGCAAGCAGAAGAGAGAATCTTACTGTACCTTTAGTCTTTAACTATTAATAATCACTTAACACAATGATTCTATTATCAAATATGTAGCTTCGTGGTTAGATAAACAAACAGTTACTTGCACAGCCCTTATCTAGGAATTCACAGTGAAGCTAGTTATTAACAGCAATCTTACTTTATCAGTTATTTACTTAGCAGTGCATAAAATAGAATAATAGATCAACACAAATGAACCACAACACCAGATGTAACGTGGTTCACCCCCAGTGTAGGGGTTACATCCACATAACTGCGTTTTATTCAACTCTTTACAACTAAAATGACAGTTCTGATCTACGCACTCAGATGTAGATCATTTCAGTCCTCAAAGCTGTGCACATAGCAGTAGGCCTCTGTGCACACAGCTGCAGATCTTCCTTTTCACCAAAAACCCCTCTGCGCACACAGCTGCAGAGGTCGTCCACGCACACAGCTGGGACTTAACCTTCTTACAAAAACCCTTATACAATCTCTTCTCTTCGCATTACAATAGCTTTGTAAGATAATCATTAAAGACCTAACCCTACTTCTTTACATAAGTTCCTATTTATATAGCGCACTGTTACAAAACCATGGACTTAAACCATGGGCGCCCAAAACCCTAACCCTGGATTTACACCAAGGGTTAATTACAAAAAGTGGTTTCGACCCACCCGCAAAACCCCTAAGACTATTTTTAGGTTGTAACTCCGCTTACACTTCCACAAAAACCGCGGAGTTACCAAAACTAAGGACCCTTAGGGTCGGAGCCCCAACAATCATTCTCTAAATACACCCCAAGACGTTCTAATTTCAACAAGCAATAGATATTTCTAGATTGAATACAACCTAGTTTTAGTCTCCAATCATTTGAAGGTATCTAACACATTGCTCCAATACAAAAAACATCAAGATTGTTGCAAAACTAAACTCTACTATGTTGTTCCCAATAACATCAAAAATACATTAAAAATAATTTATATGAATTTAATAAAACAATAATTATGTCTACTCACTAACACCTATATTATATCACTAACACCTAAATTACATCAGATAACACCACCAAAAAAACCAAAAGGTTTGTCCTTTCCCACCACCAAATTTGAAATTACACTTACATTTTCATGCTTCTTTACTTCAGCATAGTAACTTAAATATATATTATCATATATATTTATAAACTAAAGCAACAAAAATATGCACACACACACACACACATATATATAGACATAAAAGAAACGATCAAGATAAAAAAAAATATATATTTTAGAATCCATAACTTTCTAAGATAAGGATTTTAGTGCCACAACAAACCATCAAAATAAAAATAAAAACAAAAGGTTTTAGCGCCACAAAGTTTTTGAAAGTTTGAAAACGAGTTATGGCACATGAATGGGGGTTTTGATCTAGCCTTCCAATTACTACATGTGAAACAAATAGTGAAGAGGTTTGAGAGAGGAAAGAATAGGCTATGCAGGAACTTCTGCTACGGAGGCGTCCAAATTGTCTTATGGAAAGAGGTACATTAGAGCATGCTTGGAAAGAAATGGTTGAAACCCCTTTCAGATACAACTTTTAGTATTGCAAATGATATTTTGGAAGCTAAACCTACAAAATGGATAGCTGACGGTGCATGTTCAAATTTGAATCCTGGATTCATGGTTCTCTCCGTTTTCCATTAGTATTGTATAATACTAAGTTTGGGTTGACTCTTCATGCTGCTCTGCATTTTCCTTATTCAAAAATCTTGTGCCCTATCTTCTCCGGTGATTAGGGATGCGGTATTGTTGGATCTCTCTACAGTCCTGGGTTCTTGGTTCAGCGAGAGCCAGTAGTGGTGTACCTCTTGTTGACATTCTCAGCCTGGAGATTTATTGCTCTTGTTGGTGAGTTATTCACGCTTCCCCTATGTTTTGTTCATCAGAAATGGTGTTCTCTTCCTATTGATGTAGTATGGTTCCTATTGTTTTCACTATGTTTCGGTTTCACATTTCTAGTTGTTTTCATTAGTTTTGATAATCAATAAAAATCATTCATTTCATTTGTTTTATTATACTGCATAGCATTCCATGGAAAAAAATCTCTTGAATCCTGTCTATTGTATATCAAATACATATGAATTTATATTAAAACAACCTCTACCTAGTCTTGAATTCGAAATCTAAATGAACTCTAAAAATAGAAACAGTTACAACTGATTTGCTTCATTTCGGGAAGCAGACTGCTGAAAAATAGGCTTCGAAGCCCCACCTGCATATCTCAAATGGTGATATTTGTTTTAAATATGAGAGATGTTTCTGTATTGAACATGTTCTCTAAGAAACCCATATATTCATTTTCTCAGATGCACCTTTAGATCCTTGGAATCGGATTTTGAAGTTAATGACTTAGATAGTAAACTGAAATTCTAGAAAATTGCGCTATGAAGATTAATTAATTTCTCCCAAAATATAATATTTGTGTAACAAATGAGAGAGGTTTTTGAATATTGGCTTGTTATGAAGAAAATACTCTCTCATTTTCTGAAAATGCATCTTTATTTGGTGGAAAAAACTCTTTGAACTTAATGACTAAAACATTCATTTTCATTAAAAATATGCTTTGTTGCTACAATTGATATCTGATACTTTGTTTGTTGTTCTTGATGTTGAATATGGAACACTTATTGATGATGGTCTTCTGATTGTAAAATATCCTTGAATTTTCTCTCAAGTTTATTTGTAAACTAGATTTGGCACTCTGTCTTAAGCTTAGAAATCCTTGAAATATTTTTCCCGATACTTTTAATGTATGTACTAAGTGTTATTTCAATGAGATCCAATGACCAAGACACTACTTCTCCTTCTCTTTATACATCTCTCTATCTATCCATTGATGCCATTAGAGGGGACATAGATAAGCTATTCTAGAACATGGGTGCATTAAAAGATGTGAATCTAGCTAGTAATCATTTGTGTGAGAGCATTCCATCATCCATTGGAATTTTATCTTGTAGCATATTGTTCTCAATTTTTGTTTAAATTTTTGGAAGCACTATTAATCTTGGCATCAAGAAATGTAAATATTGTTGTATCTTTCTTTGCAAATATAACTATAAAAAATTTCATAAAATGTAGGTAGTTTGTCCATCTGCACAATAGAAGAATCTCTATGATCAAGGTGACATTCCAATAGTAAATGAAGTATATTTAGTTTGTTGCAACCAATTAGAATACCACTTTCTCACATAAATGTTCCTTATAAAATATTAGTTGTTTGAGGAATACTTGTGCAATTTAACATATCAGAAGATCAAATTATGCTACCATTCCTTTAGATAGTGACCTTATGTATGTCAACAAAGTCAGAGAATGAGATAAAAGAGTTGATCTAGTTTGATTTTAGAAAATAAAATATAGGAAGGGAAGAGACATGAATCCCTTTTCCTTTTCCATGGCCCATGTACTTGGAATCCTTGACCTGTGCTAACCCTTCTAATAAATCATTGGTCTCACCTGCTCCATTTTTAATCATTGCTGGGCATTTCCTCTTAGCTTGAGACAATACATTGTCTTTTGACAATGTTGATAGAGCCCCCTTGATAAATTCTTTTATCCCTAACTAGATGTGGAAGTATTCTTGGGCCATCCCATGAACATTTTTTTGGGGTAGATCCTTGCACTAAATAAATATTTTGACAAGAATATATTCCTCAAATAGAATTTGAAGGTCAATCTCCTTAATACTATTTACAGTTTCAGATATGATATGACCAAATTTAATTTTCACCCTCCGTTGCCAACATCAACATAGTTATCAAAAAGTGGTTGAGTAAGCAGAGTGATTACTTGAATTTGATGCACTGTGAGACTTTGACTTGTTTGATTTTATTTGACAGTAATCTTCTCATAATACTCTTTTTAGCAGGCACCTTCTCATTCCTGGGAAAGGCACTAAATTTGTTCTCCTCTCTATTATTTTTGCAGTCTTTCAAATGTTGATCATAGTTATATGTGTAGTAGTGGGGTCTTCCAAATACCATGGATTCAGAATCAAGTGAAGAAGGTAAAATAAGCTCAGAGTGAAAATATATTGGAGGGACACTTAGTCGGGATACCAAAGTAGCAATTGCCAAGGACACTTAGTGGGGATACAGAAGCAACAATTTCCAGGGACACTTTTTAAGGAATGCTAGAGACATTGTCAAGGACGGAGGAAAGTATTGGCAGCGCATCATGTCATGTTATTAACTGTGAAAAATATAGCCTTGCTGGTGAGGTAAACTTGATATCTGTTCTTTTGCCAGTATGGTAAACATGAAACTCATTTTCTTTTTTCTTACTGTGTTGTTTTTACTTTTAGAAAATTAATGATAAAAATTTTCAAGGATTAGAGTGAAGAATGAATATCTTGCATGTGGATCATTTCTGCATTCATAGTGACTTATGAGAATCCTATACATTGGGTATTTTCCCCTGCATTAACTTATTTGTCAATGTGTTTTTAGTTAGAACTTGAAACCTCTTACATATGGATGTGGATACTATATCAAAAGATCAAACTAGTGTGTTCAGAAAGATGCACACTATCCCCTTCCATTCTCTACTACCCAATGGTCTCTTGTTGGCCATGGGATTTACCTATCCTCCCTGGAATTGATTGTATGTGCAGTCATATTTTTTACATAGCCATACTTTATTTTTCTTTAAATTTGCAGCCCTTTCTTTTGCACTTGTGAACAAAAAAATAAAGATGTGAGACCATGGTTGGATATCCATATCACCAAAGAACATCCCCATGCCATTGGATTAATTTGTTGGCTCAAGGACAACAATTGGTGTGTTTTAGCACCCTGTAATTTTCCTATCGTTGCGGTAGGAAGTCATAAGGGTAACCATTTCAACCAAACTTTACACTGTATTCTAGCTGATACAGTCAGACAGGACTCTCTTTTGTCACAGAGGAAAGAAAAACATATATGTGGCTTTGAACAACTTGCAGAGCATACTTCTCATTAAATCTTCCAAGAAAATTACAGAGATGCAAAACCAGGAGAAGAATGCTTTCTGAATGAAATTTCCCACCCTTTCCTCATCAATTGAGGTCCTATTTATAATGCCATGGCTCCCAAGACCAACCCCAAAACAGAGCCCAATTTTGTTACATCGTGGATATCAAATTCCTAACAAATACATGAGGTGGAATATTTTTCATTATCACAAAAAAAATGGGAAAACATGCGGTGATGCGCATGCTTGATCAAAACAACAAGTATGGCATCAGGGACTAAGGATTGCTAGTTGAAAGTGACATTTTAGAGCACCTCCAATGGTATTGTGCTAACTCAACTTTGTATTTCTCTTCAAAAGCACAGGTGAAGGATCATTTCTTCATTACAAGCACTCTTTCTTATACAAATGCCCCCAAATATTCACCATTTCACCTCTTTTAGGAGTCGGATCGTTGAAAAACAGGCTTCAAAGCTCCACCTGCATCCCTCAAATGGTGATAGTGGTGTGAAATACGAGAGAATTTTTTGTAAAGGATCATGTTTCCAACAAAACCCATGTATTTTTTTGGCCATATTTACCTCCAGCTCTTCAAAATATGCTTTTGGACTTGATGACTCACGCAAGATTGTGAATTTCTGGAAAAATTATCTTTGAAGATCCCTTTTATTATCCCAATATATAATACCCGTGCAAAAAAGGAGAAATTTTATTGTATATGAGCATGTTATGAAGAAAAACCTCTCTCAATTTCTCAAAATTCTTCTTGTTTTGGCAGAAAAAGGTCTCGGAAGTTACTGACCAAACAATCATTCGAAAATATGGAAAATCTCCCTCTGAATATGGCTTGGATTCTCCCAAACCGTACCACCTGTGTAAAAACAGAAGGTAGTTATTGTAAATCAGCATGTTATGAAGAGAAGCCTCTTTCAGTTTCTGCAAATTCATCTTGGTTCGGTAGGAAAAACTCTCGTAAGTTAATGACTAAAAAAGTCATTTTCATAGAAAGACATGTTTTGTTGTAATGTATAAAATTTCGCTGATCTTTTAAAACTTAAATATCCTGCACTTTTACACTGCGATATCAATGTGGACCGTTAATCAGGATTCGATACGATGTAATCCGTTCAATAGTGGAGTTTGTACTAGATTTCGCGGATCCGAAAACTTCCTTCGTGCTTGCTTGTTGTGAGTGTGAAACCCACCTCTGTCATGGATTTGTTTCCACCTGCCCATGTGACCGTTGATTTGGTCAGTGGGTTAATGCCATTTCGTAATGCCTGACCTTCAATTTATCTGTGTGTTTTCACAATGCGAAATCTCTTAACCACGTGGAGGAAAAGACAAGGAATGATCATTTTATATGTTTTTTTGCAGAAATTATTGTCCCACATGCATAGGATGATAAATACTAGCATGGTTTATATTTGTCGATTGTTTCAACATGTATTAACGAACAAATAAGGATAATACTCCTTGCGAGCTTGGCACTTGGTTGTTTGGGATTTGATTGGTGTGTTGAATTTGTGGGCCTATGTGAGCATATTTTTATAAAGACTTCATTAGCCAAGTTAATGAAAATAATAAACTTTATAAAAATAAATAAAAAATCGAATATAAAGCCGAATTTAGATATAAAACCAATGTTAATATTTCATTTTAAAATGAGTAAAATCCTTTTAGTTCATCAGGATTCCTTTCTTTTTTCCCAAATGACCAATGAAATCATTTTCTCTTGCAAACTTGCCCGATCAACAAAACCAACTCCAGTAGGGATAAGCACAGGTGTTAATAGTGGGCATTTGAAAATAGCCTTAAGTAACTGGTTTTAACACTTACGCAAATTTCATTTATTTTTAACAGGCAAACATTTTTTTCTCCAACTTGACAAATCCATATCTCACACATGTGTTCACCATATTAGGATCTGATAATATGGATATATGGATAGATCATCAGAGAAGAGACTCATACCTTTTAATATATTTATTAGCACACGCAGAGCCTCTTGAGGGAATTTCAAAATGTCTTTTGAGACAATTTTTTTTTTCAATTTGGAAAATTTATATTTCACACATGTGATATTTATTACGGATATTGAACCCAAGGATAGATATAAAAGTTACCATATAACATAACCACACATTTGGATGAAATTATTTACACAACCGCATCCTATGGCATGCATTTCCAAACCACCTCTTCAATTCCTATTTTTAACACTTGGACACATTTTCATAGTTTATCTTTGGTGGCCCTTATGATTTCTCTCATTCTGACAGATGTATTCCTTGCACATGTGATCATAAAAAAGAAAAAGAAAACCATGGATAGGTAGACAGATATCCAAGGAACAGACCCATGTCATCTGATGAACTTTTGGGCACAGGAACCACATGTGGCGGGCATTTATAAATGAGCTTTTATTACTGGTTTTAACACTTGGACAACTGTTCAAGGTGATTTTTTTATTTCACCAAAAACCTAAACCAATGTCACCATATGATGTAGAATATCTCACTAAGAATAACACAACTCATTTCACCTTCAGAATATTCTTCCTCTGACCTAGGTGTGCATTTTAGTGAACTTGGTGAAGAAAACTACATGAACCCCTAGTTTGGCAAATCCATAACTTTCTCCACAAACACTCTTAAGACAAACTGAGACCATCGTTAGATATCCAGGTAAACAAGCTACAGGCTTACAAGATGGGGTGTGCATTTTTATTAAGCTATTAATTATGGTGGTCATTTTCCCAAGGCATGTTTTACTAATTTTCCCAAAAAGACTTGTTTTGGTAGACCCATATCTTTTTCTTCAAGCATTTTTTATGAGAAATTAAACTATGGTTAGATAGGTACTTCAAAAAGATACGGTATGGCAGGTCAGGGAGGGAATTTAATTTTAGCTGTGAATTATGGTGGACTTTAGGGCAATTTTTCATCAGTTGGTCATTTTTCATCACTTGGCCATATTTTTTACAGAGTCATACTTTATTTTGATTTAAATTTGTAGCCCTGTCTTTTGCACTTGTGAACACTAGAATAAATATGTGAGACCATGGCTAGATAGCTAGATCGCCAAAGAACGTTCCCATGCATTTGGATTAATTTGTTGGCTCAAGGACAACAGTTGGTGGGCATTTGAAAATAACCTTCTGTAACTAGTTTTAACACTTCGACAGATTTCATTTATTTTTAACAGACACATTGTTTTTCTCCAACTTGACAAATCCATATCTCACACATGTGTTCACCATATTAGGATATGATACTATGGATAGATGGATAGATCATCAGAGAAGAGAGTCATACTTTTTAATAGATTTATTGGCACACACAGAGCCTCTGACGAGCATTTCAAATGGCTTCTCAGACAATTTTTTTTTCAATTTGGAAAATTTATATTTCACACATGTGATCTTTATTACGTATACTGAACCCAGGGATAGATAGAAAATTTACCATATAAAATACCCACACCTTTGGATGAAATTATCTACACAACCACATCCTATGGCATGCATTTCCAAACCACCTCTTCAATTCCTGTGTTTAAAACACATTTTCATAGTTTATCTTTGGTGGCCATTATGATTTTTCTAATTTTGATAGATGTATTATTTACACATGTGATCATCAAAAATAAATCTAAAACCATGTATAGGTAGACAAATATCCAAGGAACCGACCCATGTCATCTGATGAATTTTTGGGCTCAGGAACAATAGGTGGCGGGCATTTCTAAATGACCTTTGATTACTAGTTTTAACACTTGGACAACTATGCCATTTTCAAGGTGATTTTTTATTTCACCAAAACCCTAAACCAATGTCACTAGATGATGTATAATATCTCACTAAGCACAACAAAACTCATTTCACCTTTAGAGTATTCTTCCTTTGATCTAGGCGTGCATTTTAGTGAACTTGGTGAAGAAAACTACCTCAACACATGTTTTGGAAGATCCATAACTTTCTCCACAAACACTCCTAAGAGAAACTAAGATCATGTTTACATATCCAGGTAAACAAGCTACAACCTTACAGGATGGGGCATGCATTTTTATTAAGGTATGAATTATGGTGGTCATTTTTCCAAGGCAATTTTGACTAATTTTCCCAAAAAGACTTGTTTTGGAAGACCCATATCTTTTTCTTGAGGCACCTTTTATGAGAAATGAAACCATGGTTAGATAGGTACTTCAACAAGCTACGGCATGGAAGGTCAGGACGGGCATTTACTTTTACCTATGAATTATGGTGGACATTTTCATAAGGCAATTGCTTTAGGGCAATTTTTCATCACTTAGTCATATTTTTTACACAGTCATACTTTATTTTTCTTTAAATTTTCAGCCATGTCTTTTGCACTTGTGAACACCAGAATAAATATGTTAGACCATGGCTAGATAACCAGATCACCAAAGAACATCCCCATGCCTTTGGATTAATTTTTCAGCTCAAGGACAATGGTTGGTGGGCATTTGAAAATAGCCTTCTGTAACAGGTTTTAACACTTGGGCAGATTTCATTTATTTTTAACAAGCAAACATTTTTTTTCTCCAACTTGGCAAATCCATATCTCACACGTGTGTTCACCAGATTAGGATCTGATACTATGGATAGATGGATATATCATCAAATAAGAGATTCATACTTTTTAATATATTTATTGGCACACATAGAGCCTGCGGCGGGCATTTCAAAATGGATTTTCAGACAAATTTTTTTCAATTTCAAAATTTTATATTTCACACATGTGATCTTTATTACAGATACTAAACCCAGGGATAGATAGATAAGTTACCAAAAAATAGACCCACACCTTTGGATGAAATTATCTACACAACCACATCGTATGGCATTCATTTCCAAACCACATGTTCAATTCTTGTTTTTAACACTTCGACACATTTTCATAGTTTATCTTTGGTGGCCATTATGATTTTTCTCATTTCGACAGATGAATTCCTTACACATGTGATCACCAAAAAGAAAACTAAAACCATGGATAGGTAGACAGATATCCAAGGAACACACCCATGTCATCTGTTGAATTTTTGGGCACAAGAACAACATGTGGCGGTCATTTCTAAATGACCTTTTATTATTGGTTTTAACACTTGGACAACTATGCCATTTTGAAGGTGAACTTTTTATTTCACCAAAAACCTGAACCAATGTCACTAGATGATGTAGAATATCTCACTAAGCACAACAAAACTCATTTTACCTTTAGAATATTCTTCCTTTGACCTAGGTGTGCATTTTAGTGAACTTGGTGCAAAAAACTGCCTGAACCCCTGTTTTGGAAGATCCATAACTTTCTCCAGAAACACTGTTAATACAAAATGAGACCATGGCTAGATATCCAGGTAAATAATCTAGAGGCTGACAAGATGGGGCATGCATTTTTATTAAGCTATGAATTATGGTAGTCATTTTCGAAGGAAATTTTGACTATTTTTCCCAAAAAGACTTGTTTTGCTAGACCCGTGTCTTTTTCTTCGGGCACTTTTTATGAGAAATGAAACCATGGTTAGATAGGTACTTCAACAATCTATGACATGGAAGATTGGGGTGGGAATTTAATTTTACCTATGAATTATGGTGGACATTTTCATAACGCAACTGCTTTAGGGAAATTTTTCATCACTTGGTCATATTTTTTACAGTCATACTTTATTTTTCTTTAAATTTGCATCCCTATATTTTGCACTTGTGAACACGAGAATAAATATGTGAGACCATGACTGGATAGCCATATCAGAAAAGAACATCCCCATGCCTTTGGATTAATTTGTTGGCTCAAGAACAACAGTTGATGGGCATTTGAAAATAGCCTTCTGTAACTGGTTTTAACACAGGCAGATTTCATTTATTTTTAACACGCAAACATTTTTTTTCTCGAACTTGGAAAATCCATATCTCACACGTTTTTTCACCATATTAGGATATGATACTATGGATAGATGGATAGATCATCATAGAAGAGACTCATTTTTTTTAATAGATTTATTGCCACACACAGAGCCTCTGGCAGGCATTGCAAAATGGCTTCTCAGACAATTTTTTTTTTCAATTTGGAAAATTTATATTTCACACATGTGATATTTATTAAGGATACTAAACTAGGGATAGATAGAAAATTTACCAGATAATAGACCCACACCTTTGTCTGAAATTATCTACACAACCACATCCTATGGCGTGCATTTCCAAACCACCTCTGCAATTCCTGTTTTTAACACTTGGACACATTTTCATAGTTTATCTTTGGTGGCCATTATAATTTTTCTCATTTTGACAGATGTATTCCTTGCACATGTGATCACCAAAGAGAAAACTAAAACCATGGATAGGTAGACAGATATCCAAGGAACAGACCCGTGTCAATTTTTCATCACTTAGTCATATTTTTTACACAGTCATACTTTTTTTTTTTTTAATTTCCAGCCATGTCTTTTTCACTTGTGAACACTAGAATAAAGATGTGAGACCATGGATGGATAGACATATCACCAAATGATAACCCCATGCCTTTGGATTAATTTGTTGGCTCAAGTACAACAATTGGTGGGCATTTGAAAATAGCCTCCTATAACTGGTTCTAGCTCAATGGTAGTTTGGTAGAGCAACTGCTTTACAAGCAGGAGGTTGAAGGTTCCATTCCTTCGTGCCCTGATGATATTGCAATATTGATGTTTAAATAAAATACATTTTATTATGATTTATTATGGCTATAAGGGGGGTTCAAAACTACCCTTGTATGTTACAATGAAGGGGGTTCAAAACCCC